>JAHZSR010000065.1:0-210045 GCA_025782845.1 Boletus coccyginus | reverse complement strand
TGACGCCTTCTGTCACCTATATCCTTCTGGTTCCCAGCTTGTAATTACTGGTACAGAGAAGAAATCAAGTAGTAAAACGCACCCAGATCTCAGCGGCAGATCTCTTCGGGAGTCTACCACGGCGAGGGATCCATATCGTGCACATCAGATCACTAATCTCTAGCCTGAGCATCAAGACCGAAGGTGATTTGAATCCGAGGAAGAGAATTTGACTGACTTTCGAGCTGTTTCTGATTCCGGTGAGGCGTTTGAATGGTACGGTCGACCGCTCGATCACTGCCTTCCGAGTCATGCTCCTCGAAGGTCATCTGCGATGACACGTACTAGTACTCTAACAAAGAGTACAAAGAAACGACCCTCGGGAATTTATTGGTCCCAAGCCCTACTAGTATCCTGCCTAGACTTTGTCATCGACGACGAAGTTGACACTGCGGCTCCCCACCGCCCACCGCCCACCATGACCCACTTCCAGCTCCCTCGAGTCCCTCAGCATTCCCCATTGGTTCTCCCCATCATGGACCCGACGTGCAGCAACGACCGTGTCGCGGTTTGAACGCCGTTATTCTTTGACTTATCACCACCATTCACAGTTCAACAAGAATGTATTCCCCAAGCCGTCCTGGGAATGGATGTCCTTTGTCAGGCAAAGTCGGGGCACGGCAAGACCGCGGTCTTCATGCTTGCAACATTGCAGCAATTGGAACCCGTGAATGGCGAAGTTTCCGTCATTGTCTTGTGCCATACCCGTAAACTCGCCTTTCAAATCAAGAACGAGTACACGCGGTTTGCAAAGTACATGCCCGACGTACGGGTCCACACCTTCTATGGCGGTACTCCCGTACAAAAGGACGCGGAAATCCTTCGTGACAAGAACCGGTGCCCACACATCGTTGTGGCGACTCCTGGCCGCTTGAATGCCCTCACTCGAGACAAGATTCTGGATACCAAGAACGTCAAACATTTCACTTTGGACGAGTGCGACAAAATGCTAGAGCAGCTTGGTTAGTCCTCGCCCCTTCAGTTTCGGCTACCAGTCTTGGAGTACTGCGCCATTGAACGAATTGCGCCCACCATACCGGTCTCCGCCACCGGTTAACGAAGTTCTTGTCGCCATACTCAACGTCACACTGCCAATGTGGGCGCCACATGGAATTGGTGTTGAAGCATGGTCATGGGTCCATCGCTGGGTTGCTGAGGTGCTGAGAGCGTTGTACGATGAAGAACATCAGGGGTCCCCTTCCGATTTCCTGCTCTCGCCGCAGGCGAAGGTTATACATGGGCTTATCCGCAATTAATGCTCGGCGGCGCTTGCATTCCCTTTTGAGTTTCCTTTTTTCTCGCTCGACCCGAAATTCAATCGCAATCTAACCGCTATCCTCCGCCCTTTCTTTACTGCGTAGACATGCGTAGGGATGTCCAAGAAATCCTCCGCGTGACTCCCCATCATAAGCAAGTCATGATGTTTAGCGCCACGTTGTCGAAGGAAATCCATATTACCTGCAAGAAATTTATGGCGAATGTGAGTCTGAACAAATCAAGAATGCACCCGCTGACATTGGAACATAGCCACTGGAGATTTTCGTTGATGACGAGACAAAACTGACGTTGCATGGTTTGCAACAACACTACATCAAGCTTGAGGAGAATGCCAGGAACAGGAAGCTTAATGAGTTGCTGGACACTTTGGAGTTCAACCAGGTAAGCATCATGTAGAACGCCACGTTCTGTACTGATCTCTTGTCAGGTCGTTATCTTTGTCAAATCTGTTGCACGAGCAATTGAATTGGACAAACTGCTGGTATCATGCAATTTCCCCAGCATCAGCATTTATTCTGGTCTAGCACAAGAAGAGCGGTAAGTTCATGAGATTATTGACCTGTTAGCTGCGTGACTGACGGGATAAAAGCATTAAACGCTACACTGCCTTCAAGGCTTTTGAAAAGCGAATACTAGTCACCACTGATATCTTCGGTTGTGGCATTGATGTTGAGCGAGTCAATATCGTCGTCAATTACGATTGCCCTCCGGACGCAGACAGCTACCTCCACCGGGTCGGCCGTGCCGGACGATTTGGTACTAAGGGTCTTGCTGTCACGTTTGTGTCCGAGTCGAGCGAGAGTGATCAGCAGGTGATGGCCGCCATACAATCTCGGTTTGAAGTTGCAGTTCCCGAGCTACCAGATCACATCGATCCTGCTAGCTATGGTGAGTTGGTTTGCAGCGTACTTGACTCGGCGTCATACTTATTTCTGTTGCGTTGTGGCCATTGCGCTTTTTTTCTACTCTTATAATATCCCCAACCACTTCCAAATCCTTCATTTCCAAGTCGTTGCACCAGCCACCATGACCACGACGTCCGCTTACACCGCCAATGAAGATTACCACCTGAGACTCTGGACCTCTCATCGTGAGATCAGCATTAAAAGTTTTTCCAAACCTCAAGTTGCACCCTTATTACTCTACGTCGTCTACCTCGTTAGTACTATGTACATCCGTCCTTACGAACCGCTTACAATGTACTAGCCCAGATCCCCGTTGGCAAGTCGGGCAGATTCGGACTAGATATCATATAGTAATTAGTCCTTGTACAGCGTTTGTGGCACAATCACACTCAGTGTGACAGTACGCCGAAAAAGGGAATATCAACGGAGCAGCTCTCACATCCGCAACACGACACACCTCAACCATTTCGCGACAAACCGGTTAGCTCCCTTACCCCACCACAAGTCGAAGAAAGTGTACCGCTAACCCCAAATAGTTCAACAGATGTTTTTCTTATGTCTACATCGGCATACTGGGCCATCTGGAGATACCGAGTTATTACTCATTGATAAGAGCGGCTAGAATGCGCGACGCACCATTCACGAGGATTTAAGGGAAAATCAAGCGAGGTTGAGTCCAGGTCGAGTTTTGCCTCCCAGTCAGTAGTCTTGCTATGCCGCCGACTCGGAAGCAGCGTCCATCAGCTCCAGCGATGGCCAAAGCTCCCTCCACTCGTAGCTCTGCCCGAACTCGTACTAGTAACCATCTTCCTGCCATTCCTGAAACATCCGATGTGCAGGATAACGGTGCGGATATTTGCGCAACCCCAGACCAGCCTTCCAGGCGACGCTCGAAACGAACCAACGCTGGAACTGGTGGTCATCTCAAGCAGCTTGAGAAGGTTGGACGAGCTATGGAGGCATCTCCCCTGCCGAGGATGCACGTTGATCTTCCCAACAACGAGCCAGTCAATATCATGGCTCCAACCCCACACCGCCCGAGGAAGAAGAAACTGCCTGCTAAGGCGGATTTGAAGTCGAAGGTGGGTGATTATTTTTTGGCATATTATTGTAGCCTAACCTCCGTTTTATCCTAGATACCCTCCGCTACCCCGGGCCTCGCCAGTGAAAGACGTAATGCGGTGGTAGAACCGGCCCCCGTTGCCGTTCAGTCAGAGCAAGGCAGCCGGTTTGGGTTTCAGCTCAGGGCCCCAGCTCCACCTACATTTGTCGGCACCGAGACTCTGGACGCCTTCGAACTTCGTCATACGAATTCCAGGAATTCAGCCAAAGCCTCAAGCACTCTGACCACTGAGAGTCATCCGCATGGGGAAAGAGGGACCTCAGCCGCCATCTCCGCTTTAGACCAGCGTCCTGCACCGGACTTGCAACACAACTCGAAGCATGCTAGTGGCAAGAGGCGCACCATCACCTCCCGCGAAAGCTCTCCACATCGCGCCAGTAGTCCCTTGTCGTCACCACATGAGGCGGAACGTGAGATGGAACCACAAGCTCAGAACTCATTCCCTCAATCTGATAGCTCCAGGGATGGGTTTGGGCCCGAGGAAGAGTCCCGCTCCGACAGCTCCGAGGCAGAACCGGAGGAAGAACTCCCCCGGGGCCCCCGCCGTCACATCGATAAGGGTAAGGGGACTCTTCTCCCCAAATCGGATGACATCGACGATGGTACCGATCAGTATCATGACGATGATGGCGGTGATCACCACAGCAACAAGGATGTTGATATTGGCCAGTACTATGACGATGAGGATGGTGGTACCCGTCAGCACGATAGTGATGACAATAATGGTCTTTACGACGTTGGTAAGTTTTTGTTTTTGTTGCTCGACAAGATGTCTGCTAATAGCGGATTGTTCATTAGACGATAGGACGGACGTGCGTGCTAAGAATGCTAACGAGACGATTGACGCTTTGCAACGTTCTTCCCTTCCCCCTCAAATGTCCAACCCCCAGGAGAAGGCGCGCCTCCCCATTCAACCATTTGGCACTCAGATTCGTCTGCTGTCACTTGACACTCAGATTCGTCCGTTGTCGTCCGGCTCTCGACAGGCATCCACCCGCCCCCTTGAAGTTCAGGCTCCCCATGGTCAGAAACAGACAACCGCCTCGTCCAACCAGTGGTCCGATTCCCAGAAGCGGGCAGGGCCTGCTCCCCGTACTTCTCGTCTGTTATCTGAACTTCCCGAAGGTCGCCGACGTCCGCAAGCCCTTCCAACGCCTCCAATCTCCCGCACCAATTCGGGAACTCCCACAAGTGAACGTGAAGAATACTCCCACCATGTGGGAGATGAAAGGGTGGGTTTATTATCTTATTTTATTTTGATCAAGTCGTAACTAATTACCTTCACTGCAGGTTGGGGTTAAGTATGATCTCCTCAAACGTCATCACACGACCAATCGTCGTTGCCGTTCCCCCTCTCTACAGCATCTAGAGAGTGCCCGCAATGGAGAAGAGTATCAGCCGTCGAAGAGAAGACGCAAGACCGCAGATATCAACGAGGATACGGAAGGTGGCAATGGCACTAAAGAGGAAGGGGAGGACGGCCAGCACGATGAGGGGGGCGAGGAGGGCGAGGAGGGCGAGGATGCAGCGAATCCCAACGGCAAGAAAAAAAGTGGACGATACTCGATTCATCCGAAAGGCTCGGTTGCTGCCAAGGATACAACCATATCATTCTATCCGGAACTGTGGCGAAAGCTACTCGATCTCGCGAAGGCTCGTATGCGACTCCATGTTGCTGTGGAAGATGCATTCCCAAAACTCGAGAAAGCCCGCGATCGCGAATGCAAGGAAGTTCTTACCGAGGTCATCGCTCACTTTGAGGCCAACGAGTGGGAGGTTGAAAGAGGTACGTCTCTCATTCTCTGCCACAATATTTAACTGATGATATACAGGCATTTATCCACGCTACAAAATTGCCATGAGCAGGCTGGTTGGTATTCATCTCGGATGTGCAACTAAGCTAATCATGAGATCGCAGATCTTCAATGATACCCAAACCTTTCGCAGCGACATTAAGAAGGCGGTGATGAAATATATCTGTCCTGGCTATGACCTCTTTCCACCATCGACTGCCAAGACTGATGACGAGCGTCTCACGGCAGTCATGAAGAAGGCTGATGATCTTCTCAGGACCTCGTCGTATCTGCGTGGAGTGCTTGATGAGCAGGTGCGTCAACATTATTCACATTCTGTTATCTCATCCTGACATAGAAGGCAGGGTAAAACGAGCAATTTCGCTCACAAGGTCCTCATGGATACTGTCCTTGACTGCTTTTATAGCAGTTCGTCCAAATCCCTCCGCCAGTTTCCCGAATTCCAAGATGCCGTCCCACCCAAAGCTTTGTTACTCGTTGCCGGAACGGTAAGCATCCAAGTCTACACGAACTGGAACTATCCTGACACCTGTCTATTTTTTCAAGGTTCATGCAACACTTTGTCTATTCAGAACATCCGGCTTCATTGATGAAAAGACAGACAAGCTTAATTCCGAGAATGTTCAAACAGCGTACAACGAATTGACCGTCCAAATGGCAGCTGTTCTGAAAGATCCTTACCATGGCGAGAAACTGAGATCAATGCTCAGCGATTGGGCACAATCTGGAATGTAAGTAGTCGTTTGATTGAACTATTAGACGATGATTTCACAGCATGCACACAGGATGGGGTATGTCAAGAAGCGTAAACCTGCGGCAAATACTCGCAACGAGTTCGCCGTTATCTTAGATTGATAGAAGTTAGGCGTCATGGTGTGTCCTCGTTTTGGTGTCAAGTCTTGTCGAGGCATGTGTTTCTGTCGTGTCGTGCGTTTGTGGTGTTTCTGTCGTGTCGTGCGTTTGTGGTGTGTTTGTGGTGTCGTGCGTTTGTCGTAGTTAATTGCAATACAGTCTTTTGATCGAGAACCAGTGCATCCATTACACCACAGTAGGATACAGAACTTACAGTACTAGCTTGGAGCAGAGTGCTAGATAGTTCTATACAGAGTTGTGGTCCATATCACTATTGTATGTCTCTGTACAGAGCTGGCAATCGTGTCACTCCTGTACAGCCCCGTGTCGGCATTGTGAACTGGACCGCGTAGTCAAGGAACTCGCTAACAATAATTATGTCCAAATCAGTCCAAATGAGGATATGATACAGTCATCGGAGTCTGTACAATTATGTCACAGCACTGGGGTGTGGCTGTATAGGGGGGGACCCATCTGTGACACTGTGATGACTGTGATTAATTGTAGTGTACTGTACAAACTCACACAGTACCTAATGGGTTTGCAGATGAGCATCGTAGGCACCAAGTAAAGAAGTTAATTGTGGGAAGGACGGTTAGAATGCCCATGCTCGCGAATATCCTGAATCAGTGCCAGGCACTCACCTCGCTGGAGGTGCGATCCTCTTACTACCCTCAAAGCAACCCCGAGACGAATCCTCTCTTGGATCCTCTGGACGGCCTCATGAACCTGACGCACATGTATATCAGCTTAGCAGCCTACTCAGAATACGCTACATTTCCCTTACCCGTCTTCGAGGTCTTCCACTGCCTAACCCATCTACACCTCTCACCTTGGGCTGTATGGAAGGGTTCTCCCATCGGCTTTGCCGAGCTCCCCGGATTGACGCACCTATCCTTGCCTTTCAGCCTCCTCACAGTGAAATGATCTTGCACTCAGGCCATGCAGGCCTTCTTGAAGAAAGAGTCAACGCGGGTGGTTATCCTTTGGTTGACCAGATTAGAGTTCGCCACGGTGATTGAGCGAGCGCTTCGCAACGCAGGAATTGGGGGTAGACGGGTTGTCCTTTTCTATTATTGGGCTAGGAAGAGCTATGAACTGGAGGATGGGGGATTCTGGAGGCGGGCTGAGAAGGTTATTGCTTGGCGCGAACAGAACCCAGGTAAGTCTAGTAAGTTGGGAAGCAGTCAGTTTCGTACTCACCCGATAACAGACGATCCTCTCGCCAGTTCTGAGTGGGCAGGGAATCCGAGGCCTTGGAACCACTATGTTCCCACCTGTTAAACCTGTTAGGATACCATGTAACAACAAACGTTGAGTTCTTAAGAATAGATGTATGATATCTTACCTGAGGCTGGCGAGTGTGCTACATATGCCACTCAGATGGTTAACACTCCGGGAGTCTTCAACCCCATTGTCGCACGAACCGTGATGGCGATGGGGCGACTCGATGGACGCAAAGTCCAAGAGTGTCCCCAGGGACAGCGCAAAGTCGTCCTCTGAGGGGGAAGGTAGAGCGGCGCAAAGCCAACCAGAGATAAAGCAGGGGTGAGTGGTGGATGGTGAGGATGGTTGGTAGGCCAGGAGCAGGCGGGGCGATGACTGGGACGAGGATGGTGGCAGCGAAGTGGAACGACACGGCAAGACACATCACAGCCACACCTTCAGAAAGTACTATCATACATTGTAAAATATCATGCTTCCGAGTCCATACTCAATTTTGCATGCCCACTTCTCTATTAGCATGTAATTAGATAGAAAGCAGGCTCGCATCTCGACACTGATTACATATAAAATACGATACGTTACACATTTACTTGTGGGCTAGGAAGTATGCAAAGAGGGCTGGGAGATCGTTTGAGCCGGCATTAGAGTATCCTTGCCTACGAGACCCATTGAACTTGAGGACGACGACAGTGCCACTCCATGCCTTGGTGGTTGCACTGGACGTGATACAATAGATGGCGCGGTTGACGGGCGCACCGCGCGACAACGCAGTCGGGGAGTACCAGAGGTGAAGGGGGAATCTAAGGGGTTCGGCATTCAAGCCTCGCATCAAGACGATGCTCTGTGCGGGGCCATCAGTGAAGTGGCTGGCGACCAGAGGCTGTGGGCAAATGCCCTGCGACGGAATTTGTGATGGTCGGCATTTGATCGAAATGATCCTTGGACGCTCTGCAGGGGAAACAATTCGCAATGATATTAATGTACAAGCAAATGACGGGTCAGGAATGGAGACTGACCTTCCTCCGGGGAAAAAAGTATAGCAGAGACCATGATCAGCTGTTGCTCAGCTGCGGCCGGTATATCAATGATGTTGTAGTTTTGCGTGCGGTCCACTGGCACGGGGATACACTCTTCGCGATGGCGCGACCAGTCCTGCAAAGAGTAGAGAGCATAACGTGAGCTCTATACGACAGTCGCATGGAATGAAGAAGGATGCTCACATCCGAGAGGTGTTCCGGTGTGCAATACCAGGCAGCTTGGCAGCGACTGCACCACATTGACGTGGGCCTACAGCAAATAGTGCATGGGTGGTTAATGACAGGAACGAAATTCATGTAGAGACGACCAATGTTTGAGAGTGAACGGGAGAAGTGAGGTCGATGCAGCCTCTCTGCGGAATCTTCTCGGCGTAATCAATCCCACCAAGAGTGTCCTTCAACTTTGGCCGTAAGTTGTTGATCGTCTCAAGGTAGCGGGTGGTGTCAACAAGTTTCGAATGGGCTTTGATGTCGACGGTGACACTGACTGTTTTAGCCGCCGAATCTGGGATGCACTCGGGGAAGTACATAATGTTGCGTCGGCTGTACTTGGCTGATATTCGAACCCATCGATTCGAGTATTGGGCTCGGATCTGTTTCCTAAAAGGAGATTCAATGTATTACCTCAGGCTTCATTCTCCGTCCTCCCTGATCATCGCTAATCAATACAGTAGTGCACCTACCACTCCAACTGAGTGAACTTGAATATTCGCGCAATCAATGTGCGTGCCACATCGTTGTATGATCTGGCTGTCTTGAACCTAGCTAAACGCCGGGAAACTTTGTGCGGTCCAATCGGTTGAGGGACCATTTTTGAACTGATCAGGATTGAATCGCGCTGCGGCATCAATGATATGATGGCACTTACAGCTAGTTCCAGGTAGCTGGAGCTCTGAACCTAAATCTGTGCCAGGGTTAGTAATAGGAGTAAACGTACATCTTCTATACTAAAAGGGGGTCGCTGGCACATAGCTTTTGGGGGTCGAGAGATTACATCTGCAAAGACATCCTATAACGTTACTGTTTGATGACAGTTTCATAGGCCATTCGAGAGCCGTGATTGGACGACATGTGGGCAAAAAAGGGAATTAAGGGTCCTTCCAAAAAAGAAACGAGCGCAGCTCATCCCGAAGCCCGCTTCAGACTACCGATGTACAATGACGTATCATGTCGCACGTATGCATCCTGCCTTCCGAAACAGTCCGTGAGACACGACTTAGGCTCTTGTCTCTCCTCTCCCCATTGCCGCCGTTTCGTTGCATTGACTCGACGACAAGGATGCGTGTGTCATCGTGTCGTCACTCGTGGCACTGTCTTATGCTCATTTGATGGAGAAACTAACGAAGACAGCAATTAGTATTAAATCAACATACCCTTCATTTGTATATTCTCCATTTCAATACAAGCATTTTACAGACACTGTCGTACATGATCAATTTGAGTCAATTGGGTTGTGTTCTCGTACCACCTTCAGGATCTCCACCAAAATCTCCGTTTGCTTCGCTAACGAAGTACTTACAACTTGATGCATCTCTTGGATTGCCTTTTCCAAACCCCCCACATCAGAACCCTTTAAGCCGCCATGAATGTTGAATGGAGCTCGAAGGCGACGTCGCTTGTGGACGGGAGGTAGTGGAACTGATCCCATGGTTCTTGCAAGAGTTGGAGTATTGTCCAACGAGCTTCCGAAGCACCTCGGGGTCTGTGATGTACTCAGCAAAACAAGTGAATAACGTGCGTATAGTACTAGTACCTGGGGCGGTGAATCATTGAAAACATCATCGAGCCTTCTCTTCAAGCTCGTTCGATTAATCGCGACGATGGCATTGTCGGTGTGATCACCGTGACAAGAAGAGATCTATTGTTGATGTTCAACTCAAGCAAAGGAAAACAAGAGTGTGGCCTATCTCATCGGCCTGGGGACCAACTCCAGCGCTCGGACTCAAAGGGATGGCACCATCGGTATGATCTCGGTCACGAGGAGAGTTCTGTTGTCAACGTTCAACTTAAGCAAAGGTAAAGAAGTGAAGAGTGTAACCTACCTCATCAATGTGGGGACCAACTTCGGCGCTCGGACTCGGAGGGATGGCACCATCGGCATGATCTCGGTGACGAGGAGAGTTCAAGTTCTGTCGTCAATGTTCAACTTAAGCAAAGGTAAACGATTGAAGGGTGTAACCTACCTCATCGGCCTGGGGGCCAACTTCGACACTCGGACTTGGAGAAGATGTGGCAATGATGGGCATGCCCATTTGGCTGTAAATGTACTGCCCATTCTCGTCAAGAGGCGCACCTTGACCAAAACCTCCCCACCCAGGTTGACCCCAATCGTCATAGGAGGCATCCGAAGGGGTTGGTGAGCCAGACTTCCATCCGGGGTCACCTGGCAGCATCCACGGGGGGTTTCGTCTCTGAGGCATGGATGGGGAGACGAGTTTCAACGAATTCTGAATCGATTCATTAGTTTTTGACCGATCCTATGATTTCAAGTACATAACTTACGCTAGCCCCATTCCTGCACCTTTCGACGCCCCCTTGGGTTTGTGATCCGACAGGGTCAGGAGCAGGAGACAAACCTCAAGTTGAATGTGAACCTCGCCGCTGCTCGGTGAGTTGACGGTGATATCACGTTTATTACCGAACAACTCCGCTCTACTGGTAGCGAAATCATGACAACATATGTGGTGCGTTCGGCGACTCGGATACAACGTTACATAAGTACGTGTCTTGTATTGGTTCCTGTTGACACACTCGAGTCACGAGTCAAGTGCCACATGTCCTGCATTCATGACGTGTGACGCGTGACTGCTCAACTCAACTCAGCTCCTCCATTGCGCCCCGGGCCGAGACACGCCCCCCTCATCCCCACACCTTGGAGTTGGCTTTGCGCCACTCGACTTTCCCCTCAGAGGACTGACTTTGCGTCCATCGAGTCGCCCCGTCGCCAACGCGATTCACGCGACAGTGGGGTTGAAGACTCCCGGAGCGTTACCTCTATCACGATTTTACCCCCGTCCCTGTGCCCACTTGCTCTCCCATAACCTCCCCTACCCCCGGATTGGTTCTGAGCCTCCCATATATCTCTAGGTGCGTCCTTGATGCTTGGTCGCCCTCTCACTCCTCTGATCACACTGTACTCATCTAGCCATGGTATCTGCTCGATCTCGGTTCAAAGTGCAAACGCGCCGAAATGACGGTAAGCTACTTCATCACCTTCGCTGTGAAGACCCCCCAACTCAACTGTTGTCGACAGCCTCGCTGAAAGCCCTGGACGCCAAGGCAATCGCGTGTAACACCAGCGGCGACATGGCGATTACGACTCCCAACATGACCTTCGTCCCCGAACCCCATAATGGGAATGAGGCCCTTCACGCCAGAGCCGATGGACGTTTCGGTGTCACGGACTGTTTTCAGTGGCCTCAAGAATGGGCCCACCAGTACGAGTACGTTGTGTGCGTTCCCCCCAAGGAGCACCACGAACAACCGGATGCGATTGCCTCTGCTTGGTACACGCCTGTGGAAGCTGACTTCCATGTCATTCACACCTCCCCCTTCGCCGTTGGGAAGCTCGAGGCTGACAAGACAACCGCTATTCTCAAGTTATATGAAATCGTCAAGTTGCGGTACGACATATGGAAGAAGCCACGAGGCGATAAGACCGACATCGCCAGCAAGGTCCTTCAGAGCCTTGAACATACGTGCACACTCCTTGATTCCTATCCTCTCCCTTACCGCGACATCGTCGTCTGCGTCACGCAGGCCCAACGGTATTTCCTCAACATCTATGCGTTTCTCGAGTACTGCGAAGTTGTCCTTCCTCGCCGGTCTTATCCTGACTTCTTGCCCCACCCCGTCCGCGCAGACTGGATGGGATGTTTTACATCCGACACGAAACTCTGCAACGAACTCTTTCAGGCAGGCGTGCCCATCTGGCTCACTCGCTTCTCGCATACTATCACAGAGGACACGATCATCGAGAATCTCGTCACCTACATCTCCCCTGATAATCTTGTGCGCGCAGAGTTCCAACAAGCTGGACAAAAGGTCGCACCTTTCGAAACCATCTACCAAGGCCCTGGCGGTTTCGACCGTCATTTGAACACTCGACGCTCCTACAAAGGATCTACCCCGTCCACAACTCCCCACTCCATAGATCAACAACTCCCTTCGCAGGTCGGCAAAGTGCCGAAGAAAGGTCAATCGAGGAAAGTGAGGGAGAAGGCGCAACAGGGTCCCTCTGAGGGTGTGTAGTTCTATTTCTGACCACGCTCAGCTCTCCTAAAGGTGAAGTTAGGTACTGGCACTACCCCTCGGCTGCACGACAAGTGGACCGACCCCGATGTCCCGCAGATGCCCTCCTCCTTACTAGTCTGGGACCAAGCCATCAAGCGCGTCCGAAGGGACTCTCCTTCGACCAAAAGGGGTCAGGTGGACCCGGGTTATCGAGTACCCAAGCCAGCCTTACTCCTCAGCCCCCAATCGCTGGAATGACGCAAGCTCTACCTTGGGAATTGGCTCGCTGTCCGTGGCAACTGGATCAGATGCCTCGCGGAGGCTCCTTCCGAGCGTTACCCTTCCCCCCAACTCTGGCGCGACTACCTCGGTAGCCTCCTGGCCCGCGAACCGAAAAAGCAATCGTCTGAAGAGGCTAGTCAGCCCACCACAGGCAGGGCCAAGCGATCTGCCGAGTCCCGCTATACCGAAGCCTTGGAGATATTCGCCGAACTTTCGAATCTCGTCCAAGGAGGGCTATGGTCCCAAAAGAAGATCAGATGGTACGACCAAGTTCTTCTGATCGCTTCCTTGGGCAAACCACCCCTTCCCCTTCTCCGAGCGGTTCTCTGGGAAATGTATGAGGTAGGGTTTCGCTACGAGCTGTGGGCCCTTGATCACGCAATTGTCCCTGACAAGTGGGCTCGATTTCGGCGTGAGCGTGTAGACATGTTTCGCATGATCTTTGCGAGTACGAATGGGATCGACAGGTGGATAGACACCTTACCCGTCAAGGCTGGGACGTTGGGCTTGACGGATGCAGACCACGATAACATCGCGGTTCTGCGCACATTCTGCATGTTGCTGAACATCTGGCCCGATAATCCTCCGGGCTTTGGGGACTTTGCTATCCACTACCGCAATGAACAGGACCCTCAAAAGGTGAAAGCGCACGCCGTCATGTATCAAGCATGTGCCTTCTATGCTCAGAGCTTCTATGATTTTTTCGGTCAGCCTCCCCTTCTCCCACATGCGTTCCCATTTGAATATCATAGTGCCTAGCACTCGCTTACTCTTTCATACTGCACCGCTTTTCTACACCCATTTTTATTCCTTTTCCCCTGCTTCTTACGTTGCTTGGTTCACCTGGGACGTGATAGATCTACCTTACATCGATTCTGAGTGCGTGTACATACTGACCGCCGTTTGAATTATGAACCATTTCCTGCAAGTCCTTCGCGAGATCATTCTGACTACTAACTGATTCTCAGGAAATCCCACATGGCGCAGCGTCCATAGGTACGTAAAAGAAATGCGTTCTGCCTTGTGCACTGCAACTAATAAAAATGTGCCACAGACCACATCCTCACCTTGTTCAGCCCCCCGCCCCTGATCCATCCCCTGCCACTCAGGCGGATCATGCGGCATCGAGCTACGTCCAGTCTATCATCTTTCAAACTCTCTGTGGTCCCTTTAGTTATTGTGATACTGATCATCATGTTTCTGTGCGGCAATCCGTGTTCATGCTCGTTCTCTTCTCTGAGAGGTCTCAATCAACATCGGGTCTCTTGCAAACTCTATCAAACACTCCAACGTCAGCGCCTCGAGACTGGATTAAGCCACATGTTGGCCCTACCAGCAAAACAACTAAGGTCGATCTCAGAGGTACGGCCACGAAACATCCATGGTTTCTAGCTAACAAGCAATGACACTGATGGGTGCCTAAGCCTGACCATGTCTCACCCGAAAGCCCTCCAGTGGAAATCGATGCCTCTTCCTCCAATGAGCCTTTGGCGCCCCGCCCTCCCATCCTCCCTGCTATCCAGGCATCGGTTGAAAGTTCTACACCGGAAACCAGCCATCCCGCCATCGACGATCCACGACCCTCTTCCCCTAATGTGCCTCTGCCGCCCTGGGTCCATCGCTTGCCAGCCAGGTTCTGCAACCATCTACCTGAGCCTCTCGTATCTGCCCACGCACCACCCGCTCCCCCCTCGACAATCCGCCGAGTGTTCTTGCACGTCTTTGACTCCTTCCACACCCATTTCAATGCATTCGGTATCGCCAGAGAATACCACCATTGTCCATCTCATGACCCGGATTCCTTCGTCCCCTCAAGCGAACTCTCTGAAAATTCGTCCACCCCGCAGCTGAGCCTCCCATTTGTGAAGCCAAACGATCACCCCCCTCCTTGGCCATGGGCCAACATGACCATTTGGCGCCTTATGAGGTGGATGATGACAGGGGCCCGTGCCAAATCGGCTCCCGAAGTAAACCAACTGGTGAAAGACGTCTTTCAAGCCCCCGACTTCAGTCCTGAGGACTTGCAAGGATTTGATGCACGGGCCCAAACTGCCCAGTTGGATGCTGCAGCGAAGCAACTCCCCTCCGGTGATCCCATAGGCCAGGACAAATGGAAGTGCACCAACGTGGAGATCGTCGTGCCAGCCAGGGAGAAAAACCAGGCGGGTAACTTTGCCCAACCGTTTTCTATTCACAATTTATACTACCGACCCATTATGGACATGGTTCACAGTGTGTTCGCCGAGAGGTCCTCGTGAACGTTCCATTTGATGCCATTCAAAAAAGTAAGGCAGCGCCCCACTGTTGGACCGCATACTCAAACCCTCCTGCAAAAGGTATGGAAGTCTCCAATTACGGGTGAGGAACAACAAGTATACGACAAACTCTACACATCCGACACCTGGAACAAAGCTCAGGATGAAATCATGAAGCAACGAAGAACGGATAATTGCAAGCTTGAGAGGGTAGTCGCAGGTCTCATGCTGTGGTCAGATTCGACACGATTGGCGCAGTTCGGACATGCGTTGGCCTGGCCAGTTTACCTTTTCTTCGGCAATGCATCCAAGTATGCACGAACCACGCCCGAGGGAGGAGCCTGCCACCCCATTGCATTTATCCCACCGGTATGTCTTGGTGAGTGGCACGCAGAAATGTTTGCCTGACCTGCAGTCTTTCTAGCTACCTCAGACCCTCCGGAAACTTATATCCACCATTTCCACAAAGAAGCACAACCACGATCTACTAGCCCACTGCAAACGGGAACTCATGCATGCCGTCTGGAGGACCCTGTTGGATGCATCTTTTGTGGACGCTTACCAGAACGGCATGAAGATCAAATGTTTCGATGGGGTCACACGCAGGGTATATCCACGGATATTCACATACTCTGCCGACTACCCCGAAAAGTAGGTCCTTAGTTGACCGCGAAGTAAGCTCAGCTAATCTATTACCAGGGTTTTACTGGCCACAATTAGGGACAAAGGCATTTGCCCGTGTCCCCGCTGTTTAGTCCCGAAGACCAACTTCCACAGGCTGGGATTTGTGAGCGATATCGCAGCAAGACTGACCCGTGTGCGTGAACATTGCATGCCAATAATTTTGACAGCGCGTCGTTTCATCTACGAGTTGGGGAAGCCATTGAAGAGTCTCTTTGTGGAGAATCTCCTGAAGGAGAAGTCTTTTGTACCGACGGTGGTGAGAGTATCAATTCTCAACGAGTATTGCGCATTCTCACCTAATGTCTAGAATGCATTCACTGAACGACTTTCTGACTGGGGGTTTGACATTTTCTCCGTGCTTACCGTGGACGTGTTGCACGAGTTCGAATTGGGCATACTGAAGGCCACCCTGAAACATTTAATCAGAATTCTCTACACGATATCCCC
This sequence comes from Boletus coccyginus, assembly GCA_025782845.1. NCBI lineage: Eukaryota > Fungi > Basidiomycota > Agaricomycetes > Boletales > Boletaceae > Boletus > Boletus coccyginus. The sequence continues at coordinate 193,869 of JAHZSR010000065.1, read as the reverse complement.
CCTTCATGTGGACGTTTTCAACGAGCGGCAAGTTTTCTCTTTGTTGCCCACCCTACCAACTAATGATTCTTTGCTCAGATTCACCCTGGTTCCCCCTTTCGGACAGGCTGAAATTCGCCGTTTTCCGGCTAACGTGGCAGAAATGAGCTTGCGTCCTGCATGGTACTTCGAGGACGTATTACAGGTAAGGCCTTTGTACCTATAAATCTAGAAATCACCACAACTCCTCCACAGTGTGCCATGCCAGTTTTCGAGTCATTGCTTCCCCCCGGCCACGATGATCACATCCAAACTCTCCTCTTCCGACTCGCTGAGTGGCATGCATTGGCGAAGCTCTGCCTCCATACAGAAGAAACACTCGCGCTCCTGAACCAGGCGTTGCGTCGGATGGGCGACCAGTTACGCAAGTTCAAGGAAAAGACGTGTAGTGTGTTCAACACTTCAGAACTTCCTCAAGAGGCTACCCAAAGGCAGAGAAGGGAGGTTGCAGGGGTGGAAGCAGGTACTCGCCAACGGCCATCGCGCTCAGGAAGATTGCAAATCACTTTCAACTTGAACACATACAAGATCCACGCCTTAGGAGACTACAAACGGATGATCAAGTTGTATGGGACTACCGATTCGTACAACACTCAAGTGGTAGGTAAAATTGACTGCACTGTAAGACAAGACTGACCACCATGACTACACGTACAAGGGTGAGCGAGCACACAGGTTGATCAAGAAATATTACAGCCAGTCCAACAAGAAGAATATAGAGGAACAATTTGCGAAGCAAGAGAGACGCGACACTTTCCTGAGGCGACAGCTCGAAGCGACGACTGCGGACATCGAAGCGGTGGAGAGTTTTCCAGACCTACATCACTCTATGGCGAGCACCCCTCGCAAAGACAACACCATTAATCTCATCCAATTCCTTCAAGAACATCGCGAGGATCCAGCTGTGAAAGTATGTCCAATCTTTTCCGTGGCAATACATCATTGACGTGACAGTAGGCCGATTTCATGCAAATGTTGAGAGATCATTTGCTTGCCAGGCTTCTCGGCCTCGATTACGACGGTGACGAACGTTGTTTCACTGAGGCGCAGCACCAATCGTTATGTTTCACCAACCTCGGGGCGGTCATTGAGTCCAAACTCTTTCGCATCAACTATACTACCTACAATATACGTCGGGACTACGACACAATTTGATGCGGCAAGGGCGGCGTAGTGATGACTTCATCCAGGGACGAAGACCACCCGTTCTGGTATGCACGCGTGATTCGTGCACTCACCATTCCCATTCTGTTCGCTGCAGATGGGGCCAATTTTGTTGAGGAGAGGATGGAGGTGCTGTGGGTTCATTGGCTGGGTATAGATCAAGATCACCGATGGGGCTTCAAAGGAGCCCGTCTGTCCAAGGTAGGATTTGTGCCCGATCGGGCTGACCACCTACCCTTTGGCTTCTTGGATCCCTCGCTGGTCATCCGGGCATGCCACTTAATATCTTCTTTCGTGGACAAGCGCACGAGCGAACTCCTGCGACCTGGAACATCGCTGGCCAGACTCCCGGGTGAAATGGACGACTGGACAGCATTCTATGTCAACATGTAAGTGTCGACGGCCGTCATAGTGCCCCCCCCCCCTCCTAAATTGGCCCCCAGTTTCGCGGACCGGGATATGTTTGCCCGTTTTGCAGGTATAGGAGTGGGCCACCTTGCCGTGCTTTTGGGTGGTCGTGTTCCAGCTCTGGTGATCGATGTTGAACGAACTCATATTACACGGTAATAGTTCATTTATAGTAGTTAGTTCACACGCACTTCATGTAGCGTATATAGCTTTCGGACTCAGTCATCTGAGTTCTAATTGACTCTTGACCAGCAACCGCTATCATCTCTGAGTTATTACACATAGCAGGTAAGCCAAGTAACTGCGTACTGCATGCTTCCAACAGGTTATGAGCCCTGGTGATCGTGCTGTGCGACTTGCTCGCCACCATCACTTGGTTTTTCCTGCTCCCGCCCTCAGATGCGCTATGCGCTCTCTGGTGCGGTAAGTCGCGTTCTAATGCGTTTTTACGCTTGAACACATGCGACATGTCGCATCCTATGCGTTTTTACGCCTGGACATATGCGACCAGATCCTTGGACATATGGGGAGACTATGTCTCACCGGTCCATGGACTCTGAGAGCGTAATGAGCGTACCTACGCCCCTTCCTCCTCTTCCCTTTATCTCAGCTGGAAGTTAACTGACGCCTCTTTGTCCTAGACCACCCATTCTCACTATGTCCTTCAAGACCGACACTTCCAACGCCTCTAAGGTCCCCGACCTCAACGGTTCCAACTACCTTCGTTGGTGCCAAACTATGCAGGCTTACCTGCGTACCCTCGACGCCTTCTGGGCCATCACTACGGATTGCCCCGACGAACTTACTGAAGGGGAATCCGACCGAGTCATTAACCAATCTCGCATCGACGACTAGCACTCTGCCAACGAGAAGGCCCTTGGTGCCATGGTCTTGAAGATGTCCCCCACTCTCGCTCATCCCTTCTATGATGCGACCTCCGCCAAGGAAGTCTGGAACGCCCTCAAGGCGAAGTTTTCCACTCCGTCCACTGCCTCCAAATATTTGGAGTTTAAAGCGATGATGGACACTGCCATCCCCGAGGACCAGCACCCCCAGGCTGCGTTCTCGAAGCTGAAACAACACTTCGACCTACTCCGGACCTACCAGAACGAGGTCCCTGCCTCCTTACAATCACTTATTGTACTTGCGAAATTACCGCAGTACATGGACGTGTTCACCCAGCTTCTGAACATGTCCACCTCTGGACCATCCGCCACCTCTGTGAAAGGAAAGGAGAAGGAAGAAGAAGCGGACCCGACGAAGCTCCCCACCCTCGATGAGATCGAGCGTATGACCCTCGTGGCCTGGCAGCAATACGTCTCCAAGCGTAAGCCCAGACACGACGACCACGCGAAGAAAATCTCCGCGGTCAAACGTAAGCCTGCGGACCCCCAGTTCCAGCAGCAGCAGCAGCAGCAGCGCCCACAGGGGCAGCAGCAGCAGCAGCAGCGCCCACAGGGGCAGCAGCAGCAGCAGCAGCGCCCACAGGGGCAGCAGCAGCAGCAGCGCCCACAGGGGCAGCAGCAGCAAGGGGGGAACCAGCAGCAACAGGGAGGACCACAGCAGAAGAAGAAGAAAACCACTCGTGGTCAGCGTTCCGCACAAGGGCAAGCGAAGCAAGACGCTCGCGCCCAACGTCGCGAAAATACCCATTACAACGACGCCGGCCCCTCCTTCGCCTTCTCTGCTGCCACCATCATCGACCCCGCCATTGTGGAAGCCGGCCCCTCCGTCATCGACCCTCGCCGTCACGCTCACACCACAGGTGAAGCCCATTATGGCCCACCTGCCTTTCCTCAGACAAAGAACGCAATTTCACTCGCTCGCCGTCTGGAGATCACTCCCACCATCGAGACCGTAAGACGTCTTGATAAAGTCGCGAACCGAAAACTCACTCGCACTCCTATCGTCAACCCTGGCGATTACGATTTTGGCGCCCCCGGTCCCTCGCGTCCACCCCAGTACAAGGAACACAAAAAGGACTCTCCAGTCCACCGCCTATCCCCGTCCTTTTCGGCCACCTTTGGCCTGGACGTCCCTTCCTACGAGGACGCGATGGAAGACGATTCGTCTTCGCTCCTCAATCGGCTTCACCAGCCCATCCAGCCTGCCGCCCTCATTGAGATGGATGAAGACACTGTCTCCATCCACTCAGGCCAGGCCGAAGCTGGCGAATTCTATGCCACCCAGGATGACTTCTACGCCCCAGAAGAGGAAGAAGTCGAAATCCCTTTTGAGGATTATTTCAACCTGGACGAAGGATTCGAGAATGACACGTACGTTTGTTCCCAGCCTTTCTCATATCTCTCAGACACTGATGAGCGATTACCTTATTCGCCACAGTATGTAGATTTCATTCTATCGTCTGTAGTAGATAGTGATGCAATGGACATTGTTTCTACGCTCCCCTACTCCCTGTGTGATGGCTGTGAGAACCACAACACCGAAGGAAAAGGAAAAATGCGTGCACACAAAGAGGATGCAGAAATGTGGCTCCTTGACTCTGGAGCTTCGGCTCATTTCACCAATAACTTCGACGCCTTCGTCGAGTATCAGGCCTACCGCGAACCGCGCTACACCCAAACAGCGAATGGCAAAGCACCAGTTTTAGGCGAAGGCAGCATCCTTATCCGCTACAAGGAGAATGTTGTGCGACTATCGCCAACTATCTACATGCCAGATTGTACTATCAATCTCATCTCTCTCGGCACACTCCTTAAGGACAATTGCCTGTATGCTCAAAGCGCTGAAGGCTTTATGCACATCATCGATGATTGCACTAAGCACGACCTGATCAGCTTCCACTCTCATGGAAGCAGTACTATGTACTGGGTGAGAGCCCCTATCGTCCATGAACACACTAAAGCGAATATTGACATGATCGCTGTGGACTATGAACTGCTCCATCGCCGCCTCGGACACCCCTCAAAGGATGTACTAAGAGCTGCACGAAAACATATAAGAGATTTCCCAAGCGTAACTATTCCGCCCGTGGAACCAGTTTGCCCTGGCTGCCAGCTAGGCAAACAACCCAACCGTCCCTTCGCAGCGAATGATATTCGCGCAAAGAGACCCTTTGAACTCATACACTCTGATCTAAAGTCTTTCGAGACTGAATCTTACCACAGATCGAGGTATATCATCGTCTTTTATGATGATTACACGTCCCAAGGATGGATCAAACCCCTCCGGACTAAGGACCAGGCACTTGGTGCCACCAAAGAGTTCATAAAGTACATCAATAATCAGTACTCCGCCTCCATAAAAGGCTGGATGTCCGATGCAGGGGGAGAATATAAATCAAAAGCCTTTGGGCAACTAATGCGCGACAATGGCATTCATATCTATGAGTCTGCGCCTCACACCCCACAACAGAATGGACGTGCTGAGTGATTCATTCGCACTTTGATGGACAAAGCTCAGGCTATGCGTCTTCACGCTTGCCTACCTGATTCTTACTGGGAGTTTGCTATCCAGCATGCGGTACATGTATACAACTGCACTCCCAAACGAGGTTTAAACTGGAGGACACCTCATGAACTTCTAAACAAAGTTCCTCCAACAATTTCTCATCTACGCGTCTTTGGATGCGCTGCGTATGTTCACCTTCCAGTGGACACTCGTGGGGGCAAGCTGCAGCCCAAATCGCAGCTAATGATTTACCTAGGAATTCCACCAGGTAACGAGCGCAACTATTTATTCATGCGCCCTAACAACGCGCTACATACGTATGCGCATGCCATTTTTGATGAGAACCTATTTCCTCGATGCCCAGGGGCTCGGCCTCACAAGCCGGTAAGTGCGCCCCCACAACCCCATAAACATCCGAGACCACCCTCGCACCCGCACTCTGATGCGGAAAGCGACGATGACGGTTTACCGGGTTTTCCTGAGCGAACTCGCCGTGTCCCTCCAAACCCAAGTCCGCTACCTTCTGAGCGAAACCCTTCGCCTGAACCGGTTGTCCCGGAACGAACGCCCTCTCCTCCTCGTACCCCTCCTAGGAGACTCCCTCCTTTGGATGCCCCTCCCGCCTTACCACGCCATTCTGAGCGTATCAGGCAGCCACCCCGCTGCCCAGGCAACATTTATGGAGAACGCCGTAACCCGGTACAACAAATAAAAGAAATTGAGCGCGATTCGCACTGGAAAGACCTAACCGGTCAATCCACTCCTCCTGTGCCGGAAACACCCAATGTTCCCGGTGCCATGCCTCTATCCCCCACTCCTTCTGAGGACGACGTCGAACGCATGATCCGGGAAGGGGGAGACGCTATGGTTTTATACCTATGCGCAAAGGCAGTACCCCTCGACGAAAGGCCTAACAAGCCTAATTACCGAGAATGGTCATACAGAGACCTTCTACGCCTACCTGAATCAGAGCAAAAGCAATGGTTCAAAGCGTGCGAAACAGAACTAGACATGCTGAAACAACGCAAAGTCTTTGAAGTCTCTGACCGCCCCACTGGCCGAAAGGTCATTAAGAATCGATGGGTTTTTGATGAAAAATCCGATGGCCGTAAACGTGCCCGACTAGTAGCGAAAGGATTCTCGCAAGTCGAAGGTCTTGATTTTGATCAGATCTTCAGTCCAGTCGTAAGATTCGAAACAGTGCGATGCATGCTCGCCCTAGCCGCCTTAGAGAACTGGCATCTGTCCGGACTCGATGTGCGATCTGCCTATCTATATGGCAAATTAGATGAGGAAATCTACATGGAATTCCCAGAAGGCTTTACGCCTCCTCATCTTAAAAACAAAGTTCTCAGATTACTCCGCGCCCTGTATGGGCTTAAACAAGCAGGTTTAGCTTGGTGGAACGAGCTCAACCAATCAATGAGAGAACTAGGCTTTGAGCGACTCCAAACGGACGCCGGCCTTTTTATATACAGAGAAGCAAACCAAATCGTCGTAGCTATAATCTACGTAGACGATGCTCTCTTCTGTGGCCCCTCAAAAGCCTTTGTCGAGAAAGTCAAGGCTACCTTTATGAAGAGGTGGGAATGCCGCGATCTCGGGGATGCACGTGAATTCCTCCGAATGAACATTCATCGAGTTGATCGCCGGTTACATATTGACCAGCGCGAATACCTCGAGAAAGTACTAGAGCGATGCGAAATGATCAACGCAAAACCCGCTCGTACACCTTTACCTCAAGGTTACCAACCTGAGAAGAACACAGCCCCTGTCAATGCGGAACTTCGGACGCGATTCCAAACAGTTATCGGCTCATTGTTATACCTTATGCTTGGTACTCGCCCAGACATTGCTTATGCAGTCACCCAGATGGCGCGACAGTCTGCCAACCCATCACAGGAGCACTTAGACAAGGCCCTGTACATTTGCCGTTACCTACTTGGCACTCGCGACTACTCGCTTGTGTATGACGGTTCCTCTGGATGCGGTATCACCGCCTGTACTGACTCTGATTGGGGAGCAGATCCAGAGACTCGCCACTCCCAAACGGGATTCTACTTAAAGTTGGCGAATGGTGTTTTCCTCTGGAACTCACACTTACAAAAGACCACAGCCCTCTCTTCTACAGAGGCTGAATACATGGCCTTGAGCGACTGTTCTCGCCAGGTCATATGGGTTAAACAGATGTTTGAGGAATTAGGGTTTCACCTAAAACCCATTCCTATCTGTGGCGACAATCAAGGTTCTATTTTTATAGCTAACAATCCTGTCACCGAACGTCGTACCAAACACATACCCATTCGCTACCATTTTGTACGCGATGCTGTAACTGATCAGCAAGTAGAGATCTTCTATATCGAAGGGACTGACAATCCTGCCGATATGTTCACCAAGAACCTTGGATATGTCAAATTCGAGCAGTGTAGATCTCAAATTGGTTTAGATATAAAAACCGCAGTTAGCAGGACTAACTAGCGATACATATCACTAATGCTTACGCGATTACCATGCGCTTAGCAAGGGGGAGTGTTGAACGAACTCGTATTACACGGTAATAGTTCATTTATAGTAGTTAGTTCACACGCACTTCATGTAGCGTATATAGCTTTCGGACTCAGTCATCTGAGTTCTAATTGACTCTTGACCAGCAACCACTATCATCTCTGAGTTATTACACATAGCAGGTAAGCCAAGTAACTGCGTACTGCATGCTTCCAACAATCGAGACCCAGAACGACACGGATGAACCCACTAACGAGCATGAAGAAGAGCAGGAAGGTGATGGTGGGACTGCTGATCTCACACACGGTGAAACAACCGAGACAAGGCAGTCAGAGGACGAGGTGGATTATATGGATGTCGAAGAAGACAAGGTTGAAGAAGACGGCAAAGAAGACGAAGACGAGGAGGACAGTGGTGCAAGTGACTGCGGTTTCAGTGACAGGGCGGAGGAAGAAGAATACTAACAAAGACCCGTGTTCCAGAGTCTCGAGCGCAGATGGGCCTATCACTGTGACGCCACCACAATATTTCTGACCGTGATTTCGATTGTGCGTATGTGTAACATCTTAGTATTCTTACCCATAGAAACATGCGAGTAGGCATAGGAGGTAGCATTTGCAAAAATCCTGCTTACTAGCAGATACGTTCCGGTACACAATCCCTTATCGGATGGGCCTATCAGACCATTATCAGACCGTGTTTCGTATAGATTCCTTGCGCGGTTATATATCATGGACCAAACTTGGGAAGCAAATATAAGGATTCATAATGGTTCGGCGACATGTAACATGTCGTGAAGAAAGTACGACTCGTGTAAGAGAACACAAGGAAACACAGGCTTAATATCTTGACCCATAAAAATATGCGAGTAAGCATAGGAGGAGAAGTATCAATCTTAGAGCACTTTTACATGCTCATAAGCCCATTATCAGAAATCCTACTTACTACCAGATATGTTCCGGTACATAATCCTTTATAACGGCTTATCAGACGTTATCATACTGCATTTCGTATAAATTCCTTGCGCAGTTATATATTACAGATCAAACTTTGGAATGGTTCACAAGGGTTCACAAGGGGTCGTAAGGGTTTGGCAACATGCAGTGTAGTGTGAAAAAAGTATGATTTGTGTAAGAGAATATAGGGAAACGCGGAAACCCGTGATGTACTAGTTGCCCTCTCTGCATCAGCCCATGTCCACTGCCAGACCTACCGACATCTAGTCTTCGCCTCAAGAATGGATCGTTATGCAGATCACTAACGCACTGGCACTGCGAAGTAGGATCATCGTCATCCGAAACCCTACGCTCAATTCGTAAGAGATTCAGACGCCTGGCGAACCAGGTGGTATCGCTGACTGAAGATCGAACAGGGGCGAGTTCCGAGGCGACTATCTAACCAGGGAGCACCACTTCGGCTCGGTCCACAACCTCCAGATCTACCCCCGCATGCACCAGAGTATTTCTGCCCACGCGAGTAAGAGTTGCCGTAGAACATCACTGAGGGACCATCTCCCTGTATGAGGGATCCACGTTGATTTGCACTCTTTGCTGGGATTGTCCTGGTGGAGGGAGGCAGAATTCTCTGCAGAAGTACAACGTGGATGATAACTACTTGATCAGGATTAGCGCCTTCAATGCCAGTGGGCCAATCGGTGATGTTAACGTTACGATTCAACGTGCATAGTACTTGTGGGACACAAGGTGAGCGGCTCCGTTCCTCATCCGTGCTGGACCATGCAATTCCCTCACACATGTTGTATTCTACTAGTACTATACAAGTAGTCACATGTACGATACATATCCCCGCCACGCCTCAGTAGTCCTTGTACCTGTACCTCGTAGTCGCCCTATGCTACAGAGCGTGGTCCAGTTCTGTCGCCCGCCTATCTGTGTCGGCCACCGCAGGTTTCCACTGTTATCTAGAACTTCAGTTGTGGAGGGCGGACGTCCTTGAGCGTGCGGGTGGGACGGTGGCGGCGAATGTGGTGAGCGTTCGCATGAAAAGACACTGCAGAGGTGCATGATCACCTCTGCATTGCATTTGCACGCAAATGATCGATCGATCGGTGGTGTTGGGGATGGTGTTGGCCGAGTGAAGGTGCGACTCATATGACATACCGGTGATTGAGCGTGCGATCCAAATGTCTAGTCTAGCAGCATTGCATTGCATGCACCTAGCGATGGGTTACTGACAAACACGGGGTATCAGATCCTTCAACGAAAAGTCATCCTTGAACAAGCTCGCGTCGAGTTTGTACTCCCCGGGGACGAGCGTCCCGTGCTCCAACGTCGCACCATTCATCCAATCAAATCTCCCATCAGCCTCGCCACCGTCCTCTTTGATCTGTCTAGATATGATGTCTCTGAGGAAATCATAGTCGGGCTTGTCAACAAACGCCAGCTCGCGACAATGCTTGAAATAACTGTGCCACAGGTCTCGGCCGGGCGATTCATTGATGAAATCTTGCATGGCTTTACCAGCCCTCATTTCTCCAAGTCGAACATACTTGGCTTCTACACTGGGGGCGTATATCCCTTGCCAAGGTAAGCGGCCGCGAAGGAGGAAAAGCAGGACGTTGCCTAGAGCTTCAATGTCGTCTCGTCGGCTGGTTTCTGTTTCGTGGATCAACTGACTAAGAGAGCCGTCGCAGTCGTCATCGACTTACCTCGCTTCAGAAGCATGTGATAACTAGTGTAACGTGCAGTACCAACCCGCTCTAAATTATCCACAAATGGGATATGTTCATTAGTTATTGGGTTCACGTAGGGTTTCACAAGCCCAAAATCCAGTAGATAGACCATCGAAGAGCGCTCGCCTAGACCCATGACGAAATTCTGGGGCTTGAGATCACGAAGAATGAGTCCTCGGGAATGAACGGATTCCACCCTTTCCAGCTGATGTGCGGGAACTTGAGCAATGGTCCCGGGGTAGTGATGAAGTGCGCACCATTTGCAACCCGAGCATGAGTACCGTCTTCAGAGAGAGACGGTCTCTGCACAGACGACGGACAGCGTCGAGATCCGGTCCTAGCTTGTCGAGTACCAGGATATGTACTCCCTCCCGTACACCATACCATCGTAAAGATGGGAAACCAGTTTCCCCAGCCAGAACCTTGTATACCTGAGCTTCGTATGGCAAAGAGCATGGGTACCGGTTTGTTTCACAGACATGCGACTCGATGGAATGCCCAGGAGAGTCGTGTTTAATTGCCACTGGTGCACCCGTCAGGACATGCACCCCACCGTAGACTTCCCCTGGAACAAGTGAATTAAAGCTAAGAAAGCCAAAAGAATTATCTACCAAAGCTGCCGTTGCCTAATGCTTCGACCCCTTGGAAGAGGCCTACACGTACTGCGAACGCGCCAGCCTCGGCGTTTTCGACAGTGCAAATGCCAGGAAATGTCAGGAGTTTCTCCTTTAGCCCGTTCAGCCCACCTGTCACGAGTAATGTAGGGGAGCAAGTCGGATGAAGATCCACTTTCGATTCCAAGTTATGTTGAATAAGTGCGGTGGGATAGTCGGCGAGACGGGCAGGCTCCAGTACTCTGAAACGACCGGTAGTGACGACAAGTACTTGCTCCTTTCCCTCCAAGTCGTCCCGAATGGACCGAAGACGCTCGAAGAGGGTTGAAAACAAATCTGGGGAGGTCTTCGAAAGTGCAGAAGTGTCCTGGAAGAAGGAGTCGAAGATGAATGCCTGAGGAAGAGGTGGGAGAGCGAATGACGAAGCACCCGGCACGCTGAGACCAACGACTGTAATACCTTGCGAACAGAGTTCCTCTATAGTCTTCTCGGTGTCAGGGTATAAACTAAGCCGAAGAACATCTTCACAAGCCCCCTTAAGTAGGACTGGATGGTATCGATTCAACGAGCCGAGACGGTGCAAAGTATCTTTCAGAGCCCCTTCAACAACCCGATGAAGTCCCCACTCGGGGTTGTCTTGTAACAGAAGGGACTCGACCTCGAAATAGACCTTGAGAACGTCCTCCGGTTCATGTCTGCCGACTTCTTGCGGATCAAGGGAGTGCAAGGCTCGCAACGCAGGCGTTTGCCGATCCTTGTTGTGAAAACTAGTCAACCACCCATGTGGTGAGGTCTAGCGAGTCTACTCACAAAAATTGAGCCAATCGAATCAAATAGCACAACTCGGACGTTCGAGAGAGGTATTGGTGCATCCGATAAACCCAAGTGGCCAATAGGGTCATTACCTTCTTCGTCACTTTCTTCAGTCTAACGGTCGGGTTAGCCGAGCGTAGCGCTGAGAGGGGTCTCATATTAAGTTCTTGCCTCGGCGTCATCGGTGACGGTATTACCTGAAATCGGTTGCCTGTCTACCGGAATCCTCATCCGAAAGAGCGCAATGGCCTGTTCCTCTATCTCGCCATAGAGGTCTGGGTGTCGCGCACGACAGCTGCTGACATCGAAGGTCGAGAGCGACTAAGGAGTCGAAAACGTAGTGAGTCGTCGAAAAACGGTAAACAAACAATTGTCTACCTTTCGGGCCACTAGGCACCACGTTATGAGGTTATCTACTCGTTGCCGGCTGTAATCTAGCACTAATCTGCATTTACTGTGAGAGGGTGTGACGAGCGACCAGGCTTGACCCACTTCTTGAAGACCATCAACTCCTCAAGTACATAGGGCGGTTCTGTTGTTCCCAGATCGACTCTATCTGGATTCAGATATTCGACCACGGGACTGCCATAAGACAATGAAGCCTGGTACAAGTCATGATTACCGCTCCAAGTATCCCATCCCGTTTGGACAGACTCCTCGCCCCCTGAATTCAGGCACTGGAGTGCCGCTCGAAACCATGAGATCTGGTGGCCGACGGCTAGTGTTCGAAACTGCTGCAAACTCTCTGGGTCAAGTTGATATGGGAGCACATAAGAAGGGAGACCTGACTTCAGATACAGAGCAGGAACTGTGTGTAGATAAAGGACGTCCGAGAGATGTTGAGGTGACTGTGGGGGGAGACCGAGGCGCATAAATTTTGTCTGTCCTGTTGGTGGGAGAGAGATTGTGGCATAATATTCGGCAAGTTCGCCACCGGGCTTTCCTGGGGAAATGGGGAACAGAATGACATTGTAGCCAAACCGTTGTCCCGCGTGTGATTCAGCTAGGGCGATTGCCAACGCCAAGAATGGACGACAGATAACAGAACCCGCAGCTTGAATCACTGTAGGACTCATCCAAGCCTTCGTTGCTGTGAGTGTAGGGTGAAACTTGGCGAGGACAAATGAATGAGCCATGGTTCATCCGACGTTCACTACGACAGTATTCTGGTCAGTGCAACGCATTGCATAATTGCCCAAGGGCAGAAACACCTCATTTAAAAATTTTAACTATTTGGGTCTACTGACTCAACCCAACCCCAGTATGATGTCACGAAGGATGTTTCCGATTTATCCCAGATCTCTGGGCCCGGCGTACTTGTTAAGGGGACGCGACCTTCCATTGCAGATACACCCTCAAAATCTCTAAAAAATGTCCACTGCATCTAGATCCTCCACGTTATGGCATGATATGATCGAGCCATTTTATGGCGGTAAAAGTACCATTCCTAACTACCAGACGTCGTTCTACTATACACGCCCCGGAAGCCAGGAAGGAGGAGACATACATCAGTGAGCACACCCTCAATACCTCAATAAGTAGAGCCCACGAAATGACAGTGACTTTGTCGGCCGCAGCCGCATCGATCTTTCGAAAGCGGACACAGACAACTTAGTGGCTCTGTATGATGCATGCAAGCCAGCTGGGTTTTTCCTGAATGGGGAGACCATCTTCGACGACACGTTCCACAAGGCGAAAGAGATGGATCTGGACGCGTTTGCCACACTGTTCGATCCCCACAGTCTCGGGATCCTCGAACGCGTCTCGAGGGCGTTACTCACCGGGGAACGTGGCCCCGGCATCACAGAGGTGGAGCTCCACAAGCTCAACGTCTATGGTGAGCATGATCCCAGCAGTTTCAGCAGCGTGGTGCGGTTCCTCATGCTGGAGTGTACAGGAAAGGGGGATTTCTTCAAGCCCCACAAAGAAATGTCCGGAAACAAGAATGTGGTCGGGACGTTGGTCGTCGCCCTGCCTACTCGACACGAGGGTGGTCAGCTCGTACTTCGTCAAGGTACGAAAGAGTGGACGCTCGACTTTGCAGATGTGTTCGCCACAGCGACAGAGCTGTTGGTGTGCTTCGTCGCCTTCTCTGGGGAGGTCGAGCAGCAAGTCTTGCCCATCACGTCGGGCTATCTGGTAACACTCACCTACAACCTCTACGGGAAAACTTCCTTCCCGAGTGTTTCCTCCTTCCCCACGCCGCTTCACGAGCAAATCAAGAAGACGCTCGTCGAACTCGTTAATAACAAATCCACCTTGCCAGAGGGCGGCTATCTCTGCTCCGGTCTCGGGCACAAGTATGACTACCTGGGCAAGCCGATCAATGCGATCCTAGACCAGCTCAAAGGCGTCGACCAAATCCTCGCGAAGATCTGCGAGGAGCTGGGTCTCCCGCATTTCCTGACGTTGCTCTATCAATATGCGGAGCACCATTTGATAATTAGAAGCAAGTACGCCGTTCGCTTGGAGCGGGACGGCCGGGGGTACAGTACCGATTTCGTGTCGGACGCCCTGGAGCATTCTACTATTGAGGACGTCGAGGGCGTCGAGGTCATCGGCGAGTGGTTCGACCACAATATTGTCGAAGAACCGGACGACTATGATGCTGACTTTGCGTTTTTACTACGGTTCTATAGAAACCCGGTGACGAAAATTTTGAAAATCCTCAATATGCCGACCGGGGAGATCACGATACTGTGGCCATTTCTTGGGAAGTATGAGCCCGACGAGTATATGGTTGGGAATGCATGCATGTTGATCGCCGTCGACCCGGTAGCGTCCCGTAAACAACTCGTTCTCTAACTGTCCGAGAAGTGTCTGTGCCTAGGGAAACCCGCAATGTCTTCAGGTGTGTCTAGAGTGTACATTAGACCATTTCGCGTCATCGAATTAATATCGGGCTGGCCATCGGGAAGCTAATATTTGGTGCCGGAACGAGGTGATGAAGACGAAAGCAATATATAAATTTCACAGTCGATATAGTCGAACTTTCAATGCCAACATACTCCCACTCAAGTTCCCCATGCTTGGATCTCTGTAAGTGGTTCGTGGATAGCAACGCGTTTGTCGACGATACAGTGTCACCCCAAAGAACAACGAAAACAAAGTACATACATCTCGATGCCGCAACTAGGATACCTCTATCGGTGTATGGCCGCTAGCAACGATCACGTCTTCCGCCGTAGACCGTCGCGCCGTGCGTTCTGCCGCCTGGGCTTGTAGCAACCCGACTTCCTCCTGCAACTTTGCCTATAAAGCGATCAATCAGTCACGCTGGCACAGCACGACGTTGCTTGAATCTACTCGAGCTCAGCCCTGTCAAAGATCGAGTGTGCGGGTGCGGGGGGCGGAGCAGTCACGAGAGCACCTGGGACGGAGTATTTTGTTCGGAGTAGGCTCTGGCCCCCGGGCGTGGACAACAGACTCGGAAAGCGTGTAGCGTCCGTGTGAATGATCATCGCATGAGCGTGAGCGGCGCGGGCTTCTCATCGTGAACCACGATTAGAACAGCTTGGTGGCCAACGTTGGCCCAACTATGGTCCCGGGATGCATCAATGATTCCACCAATAGTAGTCGCATTATCCGTGGCAGTCCCAAGTTATACGTCTCACAGGGGTCAGGGTGACAATAAATCAAGGCAACGAAGTAGGCACAATTGGCGAATCAGGGGAAGAACGGTGACGACCGGAGGAATTCGGATGTATACAGTCGAGCTAGGTGGGGCACAGTGGACGTTAGAAAGGGGAGGGAGGGAGGGGTGCGAGACAGCGAAGAGACAGATTAAAGACTCGGAAAGCTGAGAGCAAACTCGAAAAATAGACAAGGCGGGAAGGAGGTTAGTAACTGTACTGACAAGCGGAACTACTAGATGGATAGTAGTATGGCGTTAGCCTGAGACCTACGGAAACGAGGCAATGTGGTTTGAATAGTGGAGCTCCGTGCTAGAAGCTCAGAATATAACTAACCTGCAGTGAGCTGCAGGAACAAGAAATTAGACAACCTCAAGAATCGAATAAGATATGAGGCGCAAGTAAAGTGTGAGAAGACAGGCGGCGGAGAAGGCAGTGTAAGGCAAAGGCGGTCGACGCGGGCTCAATGGGAGGACAAGTCGGGGAAGAGAAACGTCACCCTCGTCGCTTCATTGAATCCCTCTGAATGACGAAGAGCGGGATTCATGGCAACTAGCCCGCATGGTGCTGCATGGGAACGCCGAAATACACGTGGCATTCTAAAGGACTAATGTGCCTGAATCACTGACTGGAGAAGGAACTGTATCCTGTCGATTAACACTGCCAGAAAGAAAGAAAATTTCGAATGGATACAATGCACAACAAAGACAGAAACCTACATCCACCCAGCTCGTCTCGGTCCAAATGACCGTCCGAGATCCGGAGACAGGGAGGGGATCCCGCACTGGGTAGCATGACAAGTTGACAAACAGGCTAGACTTAAAACGCTAGGGAATGAGCCGAGTTTGTCCACCTGGCAAAATACTCCTTCGTCTACGCGCACGCTCGAGCGGTGGCAAATCGTCTTCCTCCCTGGATCGAATGCTCAAGTCTGGATCTTGAGCTATAGGACCACATGATGAGACTCGAAACGCGCTGAGGATTGAACAAGACATACAGGGTGACCCATCAATACCGCCCGCGGCTCCATCGTCTTCATCAGCCTCGGAGGACATGTGCATAGGCATCTCATAGTCGGGGCCTGGAGAGACGGGGATCAAGTGTTTCGGAAGCATGGAGCGGCGGCGCTAAAAACGCGATCATCATCAACGCAGCGAAGGGGATCAGAGTGCGAGGGGAGCACCTTGTTGTTACCCGCCACATTGATGAGGTCCACATCGATCTTGAACCTTTCTTCGTCCACCTTTGCACGTTTTTCAACGCACTCGACTACCCACGCGATACCGACGACGAGTGGTTTGGGGTCATTCAGCATACTACACCACCGCCAAACAACAATTCGGTCGAAGGCGGTGCGACATGAGCAATGGACTCACCGATATCGTGTTAATGTATTCGGAAGCCCATTCTTGTATACGATATGCGTGCAAGCCCGACCAAGACGGCCCATAATCTAAACGCCCAGATGCAATCAAGCTCTTTCCTTTGGTCGCACACGATCCTCACCTTCGCACCAAGTCCCTTCAACATATCGACAAACAAACTCCCCGCATCGTCCCCTTGCTCTGTCCGCACGTCCACGAATATCGCGCACCGCTTCAAGATCTTGAGCGAGGATTTCTTGCCACCACCCGAACCATTCACCGTCCCGCTGCTCGGCCCACCGCCACCGCTGCCATGAACTTCGCTGTTCCCACCGGGGCCAACAATATCAGAACCATCAAGTGCAGGACTTTCCTTCCCTATCGCCGTGCTCGAACTTCGTAACCCAGTGCGCGTCCCAACTGCCCTCGGTTTCGGCGGGGTAGGGGTCTGTGGCAAAGACGACAGGCTCTCTGAAAGTGCATGGAGGGCCAACGAAGCCCGGTTGAGCGTCGAGGAAGACACAGCTCGTTGTTTTCCCTTGTCCGCTGAAATGGGTGGGGTCGTTAAATCGATCTCGATGCCATTGCCCACGTTGGCAGCCGCTGGTGGTAATGGCTTTTGAGAGATAGCACTTCCACCTCCACCCGTCGGCGCTTCAACCGAGACGGCTTGCATCACCGTGTCTTGTTCGGGACCATCACCAGCCTCCTGGCCATGCGATACGAATACGTCTTCGTCGCCCGTGACAGTGCCCAAGCTTAACCCCGACGTGTGATTGTCAGCTTCCTGACAACCCCTCACCAGGTCCGGGCGTCCCGATCCTTTGACGGGACTGCCCGCCACAACCGGTAAACCCGGCTTCTTACTCGCCCTATCTCCCGTCTTTCCGAAGATCCCTATCGTCCCCCTCCCTTTCCCAAATCCCCCAACTGCGACCCCGCCCCGACCCCGCATCCTTGTCGACGCCATCGATCCAAATCCTGTCACAGTCGCCGCACGCTTGAGAGACGAAGCAGTGGGCCGGGCAAACGTCGCCCCTGATCCTTGTGCAGCAGACGCCACAGGCAACGATGCGTCGTCTTTGGCTTTCCCCTTCCCATTCCTGTTTTCCGAAGAACTATCCTCGTCGCTTCCTCCCTCCGCCCGGACGAACCCCATGCTCGTGTTTGGCCGGCTGGGTGGGGGGACGACTAGTCTGTCCAGTGCATCAGAAAGGGTCGTGAGAGAACGCCCTGATGTCCCCATCCCTACGCCGGTGCCAGTGCCGGTGGAACCAAGGGAGAAAGGGAAAGGTTTGGTATTTCCATGTTGTGACGTCGAGAGTCGCTTTGAGGATGATGCTGGAAGGGGAATCTTCGACGGGGATGAGGGGGGGGCGATCCTCAACTCAACCCCTGTGCTCGTCGACGTGGATGGTGTGGGGCCGACCGCAGCAGCAGCAGCACTCCCTACCGTGGACGGCTTCTCTTTAACGAATATATTAAGTGACGTCTGTCTCAACTTGCCGCCGTCACGCGGGGGTTTTGAGACGGAAGTTGACCTAAGGGTGGTCGGTGGTAGTTTCAATTTTGAGGTCACAGCACCAATCAATTTCGGCGGACGAGGTTTAGAAGCGACCGTCGTCGAAGGTGCAGGCATTGCTTCCACAGACGAGGATCTTATGACAGTGTTCGTGGTTGCAACAGGCACTGACAAACGCCGTTAGTGCTTATTGGTGAGAGGAATCAAGAGACCACACATATGCCCCTTACCTTCGATTGTGGTATTTTCAATTAATACACGATCGCCTTTCACCCTCTGCTCCTTCATTGACACGCTCCGAGTGACGCGTTTTGAACCTTGCAGTACAGAAGGTCCTCGTTTGGGCTTCATAGCTCCAATAATAGTAGGGCGGGAAACGGGCATAATATTCGAATCCAGCCGTGAGCTTGGTGCTGATGAGAGATCTGCGAAGGCACTTGTCGATTCTATGCCTGTACCATCTGAGTTGTCAGACGATACATCCTTTGTCTGACCAGAACCTCCAGTAACGGTCGCGGCCCTCGCTGGATCATTTTCCTTCTTGAAAGCAATCGGAGGAAGCCTTACTTCCGTTAAGCTGCTTGAAGTCATAAGTTCCGTTGGCGGCGAAAGTGGAAGTGGTGTAAGAGGTGAGGGAGGTGATGGAAAAGGAAAGCCGGAGCATGGAGGTGTAGCGGATCCACGGGGTGTAGCAAAATTGACTGCATAACGAAACGCCGGATTTGCTCGAGGGGTAGCGAAATGTGTAGGATTCGTAAATTGCAGGAGGGCGGGGGCGTCGTCAACGTCAATATCCATTCGCTCCCCATCAGGCGGTGGTACCGATGGCGCACGTCGAATTTCAACCGCGCCCTTGGTTGGTGAACGCCGCGGGGAAGGTGGGATAGATGTGAAATCTATCGCACGGAGCTCGTTCTCTTCACCGAGAGGCACAGACTGTGCACGGAGAGGAAAAATTGAGGATGCTAGCTTGCTCGGGGATGGAGTCGGCTTTACAGATGAGGCACGCTTATGACCCTTGGGCCGACCTGGCGTACTGGCATCGGGATCTCGCAGAGGTTCGTGGTACTCCAAATGTTCTTGCCTGCGACCCAGGATTCGAAAAGCTTCTACTTTGGCGCGTTTTGACTGGCGCTCGCCATCCGGGCTTGAAATGACACGCATCGCATCTGTGTCTGGTGATGGCCTCTTCTTCGTGCTCGTGGGCCACATAGTTTGCTGAATCTGGTTTGGGTCCGAGTCCTCGTCGTGACCTTTCCCACCGTGACTGGCAGGGGAGAACAAGCTATCCTCTGATCCCTCTTCTTCTTCGTACTTTTGTGCCCGTTCGTCCGCGCAAGTATCCATTTCCTCTTCCTCCTCTGCCCTGTGAACCGCCTCCAGTGTGCCTCTTTCTACTACCACGTCCATCCCAGCCAACTCCTCTTCCACTGTAAGCAAGTGTGAAACTCTTGAGGTACGTGGCTGCGAATCCGCCTGCGAGGCTCCCCGCGCTTTTGCGTGTGCCTTTCTTGCGTCTTTGAGGGGTGAACGTGAGAGGGGTAAACGTAGGACTAAATCGGGCACGTTGCGCTGTGACCGCGTTCGTTTCTGTGCGACGGGTTCGTTCGTGGTAGGATAGCGCAAGCCACTGTTAGAGTCCGAGCTCGCCAGTGCGTCTAAATTAAGACACAATCTACTGATGCCGTCGCGGTTTGTGTCGGCCATTGAGCGGCGTTGCGTTACCACTTCGTTGTCTGACACGTCAAACAGGTATCTTCGCCACTGCGTCCAACGATGAGCGTCCGTTAGTTAGGATTCAAGACGAAACCCAGGAAAGAAGTGAGCAGGAAAGTTAAAGGAAAGTCGCTGGGAATCGCGATCTAGAACTTGGCGATTGAACTAGAACTGGATGAGAGGTCACGTGGACCCAAGAGACCAGACGCGACGCGCCTTTTCAAGTTAGTACGGAGTCAAACCGAGAAGGCAACTTGAGTATGTTCCTACAAAATTTCAAGAGTCAAGACCGAATTGCTATGACATCTGATACTACCTACGATGTCATTCAATTCACTATCTTACTCCTGAAGCATGGCTGATACGTACGCGTTGGTGTCAGTTATTGAGTATTACACTGTACGTCCCTGTTCATGACTTCAAGACGCAAGTACTAATCCTGACTGTCATTGTTGAGGTATCTTTATCTTGGATCACTGACACAACAGCTTCGAATGGCACCAGAACTTCCAGATGCCTTGGACCTTGACACAAAAATACGAACACGTGTCCTGAAAAGGAGCAACGTCCCTGTTGTCTGACATACATCCTTTCAACCAAGTTCTGAGACTTTTTCTGACTATCCTAGGGCTATCCGGGGTTTCCATTCCATCGAGTCGCAAACTTTGCACGTAGTGTTGACGTCACCGGCACCGTACCTAATAAAAGTGGAGCACACGGGCAAAGCGGAGACTGATACAAGTCTGTTGCTCATCAAATCCGCACGGATGGCGTAGGAGCCCCCACAGTGGTTGGTTCCACTGGGTGCCGCATGACAGCGCAAAAGTCCCGACGGATGCCCGATTGGCTCCGTTTGGCAGCACCACCCGTGGGCGCGTACCTCCAGTCGGCGTCTCAGCCCCAGGTGTATCGAGCATTCCGGTCGAGCTAAAAGCCTCTCACCTGCCCACTCGTATATCCCATTCTGCAACTAGCCTACTGGAGGTCACATGCCCCCTGACTTGCACCCGGCCTGGCCAACTCCCCAGTTTGGCGTAGGGCTGGTAGCTGGGATCCTACATGGTCTCAGAAGGGCGGCGGTTGGGGCAGTGGTAGTCCCCTGACGAGAGCTTTCGCGGGCTCGAAACCGTGCCCACCCCATCCCCTCTTTCGTCCCTGCCTATACTGTACACCCTCGTGGCAGTAGCTCAACTCTAATCCTTGGAGAGGGGTGTCTGACGGGTGGGCATACGATTTTGGCAGTCCGAGCGTCCCTCCCACCCACAGACATGTACTGTGGCTGACAGGCCATAGTCTGTCACTCCACTGTTGTTTTTATTTCAAACCAGTACTTATACTGAATATTTGCATTGACATCATAGTGAATTTCCGCTCGACAAAACAACATCTGAATTCCTTGGGGCCCGATGTTTACTCTATTGGCAACATTCCGAGTCCTCAAGGATCGTGCCGATCACGATAAATCCACGAATTGCTGTACTTGCACAATAGCTGGCTATGACATTCTGAGACCTGGGTTCATTAAATTGTTTTGTTGATCATCGACCGCCAGCTCGCCAAGAACCAGCTTTGCTCTATCCAGGACAGTGGTCACCATGGCCTACAACGCCTTAAGCGAGTACTAGAATGCTGTCAGCTCTCTCCAACATGTTTACTAAGTACTGGGGTTCCGAACTCCCACGGTGTCCTTGAGAAGGCGACACAGCTGAGTACTTAGTACTGCAGCACCATGAGGCTGTCCATGATACTGCATAGTAACGAACTCACGAATCTGAACTTGAAGACTCAGTGGTATCATCGAACCTTCCCCCTTCTGGCACTGCATATCTTAACGGGTTTGGGAATGCTGTGGGTACCTCGATGATATATCGACTTCGGGATCGAGCAAAGTTTACAGATCTGATGCTGGCAATCCTCTGCGGCTTCCGTCACGGTCATCTGGAAACAGCCATGTTTCACTCTCGAGCAAGTCAAGCCTGGCTCCAAGAGCAATTCCAACGGCGGAGGTAAGTATAATGTTCCTGTAGTACAGTAACCGACACTTCTAATACCTAGTACGCTCCCCCAAAAGACAAGTCATCTTGATTTATAGTGACTCCGGCGATTGACTCCCTTCGCATTGCACACACTGGATTTCCTCATTCCACGAGTTATCCCCGAGCCATTGTGTTATGAACCAAGTCATTGCCTAGGCCCTAAAATTATCGATACGTTCGTCCACGAAGCTCGAACTTACGTGCTTGTCGGTAATGCATCAATGGTGTATCAACAAACCACGATCCATCAACCATGGCATGACCCTACTATCACACTGCATGGTAGCGTGGACGGCGATCTTGGAACGTGGGTTCCTGTGTTCCTGTGGCTATATCGGTTCCTTCTAAGGCTACATCCTGTAATTTGCAAAGTCAAAGGTCTTGTCGCTATTGGTACTTGGGGGGCACCCCATTGTACTAATTCGGAACAATCCAGTCCACACACAACCATACGAAATTAGCATACAAAAGACACGGCGACCGCAAAGATGAGTCGATAGACGGCGAAGAGGGTCCACTGTACACCAAGGGTGGGTGATCAATCGGTATCGTTGATGGCAATGCTCGAAGTTTTCCCACATCCCTACCACATCCATCATCCCCCGCTGAAGTACCGTCGCAGTAATACAATCACTTTCGGCGACTTGTTGTGATGCATCATGGCGCAGTTGCGAGGGCCGAGCTTTAGTACTGGCTCCGATGAGCACGAATAGGTCGCTCGCCAAGGTTACTCTACAGGAATCAGGATCCAGAGTCATCCGCTCGTCCGTTTTTAGGCGATGGAAGGGCACAGCCTCGCACGGTGAATGACAAAGTCACTTTGCTTCTTCTATGCTACAATTTGAAGTAAGTACGTCACTGATCTGGCAAGTGGTTTGTGGCCGATTGGCACTCCCGGTCAGTACACACTACTGTACCATGCTGTGCGAATCACCTCCGCCAGCCAAGCCATCTTAAGATGGTTCCTCGGGCCTCAGGGGGTTGATGATACCGTTGATCCAAGTCATGTCTTCATTTGAGGGTGTGGGTGCCTCGACGCACAGCACGTAAGTACGTTCTTCTGACTTATCAGGAAATTGACAAAATTTTTAATTGGCCGTCTTCAGCATGCTTTTGCGTGAAAAAGGGGTGAATATGTGCAGTCAGCATCGCAGTAACTTAGTTACAAATTCCCCTACGTGCCGGGATCGCCTTTAATAATGTTTCACAATTTTCAATACCTCCAATTGGATAAATTTTCTCGTCACTGAATCAATGACATAACATGTACCTGGAACGGATGCCATTACGTAGCAAGGGAGCTTGACCACACACGTCGTATGTCATAGTCATTTATTTTTGTTGCTGAATGAAGAGTATTCGGGAGCGTAGAAGTCACACAGTGGGCATCCAGCACCCATGTAAACATACGCCAAGCTCCGGTTCTCAATGTTTCATGTATCCCGAGAACGGGAAAGGTACGAATGATGGGCCACTGCAGAGCTACGAGTATTGGCAGGATCATTATGGATTGGTTTGAGAGATGATGGGCTATGGTCGAGTCCTTGCACACCGGTGGTCTGGTCATGGTCATAACACAGTACTCACTCATCCTTTGATTTTCTGCTATGCTGCCTAGGTGGAATCGAACTGGTCATTGCAGAACCACGTCGTTCAAAGTCCATCATTCACACTGACAAAAAAAGTAATTGTCTTACCATGTACTTTCGTTCTGTATGTACTTGCATTTGCCTTTATTTGGGCGTTTGGCAACCATGCCTCCATTTATTCGGTTTGGAGCCAATGTACGGCCATGGAATGCTCAGTGAGCAAAATGAAAGAGGGCAGCTTGAGTGTCGCCTCCCCATTAGACGGACCTTCCGTCCCAACGGCGCATAAGATCGCCTGAAATTGTGGACAAACGAAATTTCCGGGGTTCTGAACGGAATACTATGAACTCGGCGATGCCAAAAGGTTTGTTTAACCATGTAACTTGGCATGACTTATCAGATATTTCAATTGAGAAAAGTGAACCATACCAGGGCTTATGCCGTGATCTTAGTGCCGCAGCCCGCCTGAGTCACCTTGCATAGCGAACCACAGGTTACGGTACACAAGGTGATGCGCCCATCGTTGGAAAGACCGTTGGCGAGACATCGGATATTACTGCGGCTGCCACCGCCTTCGGAAAACCTCTACTTAAACAGAGAAGGGTCCTTTTGGCAACGATATATGAGGAAAGCAATTTGGTGGGGTCGTTGGAGTGCTCACCGAATGGAGCAATTTAAATGCGCCAACACCAACACAACATGATAACGGTGTAGCCAAAGAAACCTTGGCAAAGGGAGGAAAGGGGCCAGGAACATTCCGTGGGGTGGTACTACGGCGAGGCACCATGCTCCAGCACATGCTCGGACTCCCAACCTGCTCGCGACCGTGAAATGTGAAAAGTCGGAGTCTATGTGGTTCTCGCCAACATAGAAGTTCAAATTACCTATCAATAGAACGCACATTAGTTTTGGCAGGTACCAAGACGATGGAGAGCTGGCACGTATTAACTAGAATTTATTAGTACAGCTAGGTGGCCTCCATCACGATGCACGGAAATTGCTGCCACTTGCATGCCACCGTCTGTCCCTCAAAAAGCAGATCAGTGAGATCGAACCATTAGACTACTGACCGTTTTCACGAAAGCTTTGCCGTCTGTCAAAGACCCCGAGCGGACCAATGACATTTGCTTCCCTATTTGTGCTAGTCAATCCCACTTGCAACTGCAACCACCTATGGACTTGCCATGGGTGTTCACGGCCTCACCACCTATCTCCGCGACAACCAACGTGTCCTTGGGAAAACAAAACAGTTCTCTCCAGCGCATGTTTCAGATAACACCGCAACGACGATCGTTGTCGATGGCTGGTCGTGAGTAGCAGGTTCCCCAAAAATTCACATGCAGTCTCTGACACGGTATAGCTTCATTTTCGAAATCTACGAACAATCGCGCCTTCCCTGGGTGTACGGTGGTGAATACGAAGCATTTGCACGGTGTGTCGTACAGGTGGTGGAAGCGTGGATCGCAGTCGGTCTCAAGGTCTACTTTGTGTTCGACGGTGGGAATCTATACCAACCCTGACCGGTCTGACCTTCGTATCTGATGTGGAGTTACGTCGATCACAGGACCTAGTCCAAACCTCAAGATCCCGACGTTGATAAGCCGCCTTAACCGCACCAATGTCCAGAACTCGGTGTTGTTCTTCCGCACATCACCGACGTCCCGATCAACTCCACGCTTCCTCTACGAGAATCGCATTATCCCACCCCTCGTACTCTTGTCGTGCATTGAGACTCTGGATAGCCTCGCAAAAGCGAATCCTGAACTCGAGGTGCATTTTGCAGATGAAGAAGGAGATCCGTACGCAGTTGAGCTGGCCGGTCGTCTCGGTGCTTATGTCGTGGGCAACGACTCTGATTTCGTGATCCTCAACTCCGGTCGGTATGCAGGTTACATTCCAATGGAAGGGATGCTATGGACAGCGCCGTCGCCTGTTAATGAATCTCCGAGCACACACGAGGACCAAGAAGATGGTTTTCAGACCGTAGTAAGCAAGCCCAAAAAGCGATCTAAGCCCGGTCCACAGCAAACATCCTTTGGACTGATCCCACCAGAGGACACACCATCGTCGGATCTTGTCCTCTCCGTGGTTGTCTATACTCCATCAACGCTTGCATCACACCTAAAATTGCCAACGACCCTCCTTCCATTGCTTGCTTCTTTAATCGGAAACGATTTCTCTAACAACTCGACGACCCAGCGCAACGTCCAGTCACTGTTTTTCGCACGAAGTCTCACACTGTCGCAGCGTATTACGCACACTGCCAACACACTTTCTTCCATTCTCAATGCAGCTACGCAAAAGCGTAAAGCTAGGCACCAGGTCGGGTCAGTAATGGACCTTATTGATCGCACAGTCAACGCCCTACTTGTTCGTTCGCCAAGTAGTCTGGCTACCGGCGAAATCGATAGTATCGTGGACAAAATCGTGATTGCTGCTCTCCAATATGCCATTGCTAAGCACGAAGGAGACGTATACGGCCCTGCAGGCTTGTGGCCAACATCAATCTGTGCAGTGCACGGAGGTGATGTATGCCCGTTGCCTAACCTGTTCTCGCGCTCTCTCTCACAAAGTAAAGAGCCCGGCAACGTTAGTGGTGCACTTCCGGAGGACAACGTTTTGATACTTCGTTCGTTGTACCTGAAGGCGTTTCGAGCAGGAAAATTACATCCGAAAGTTACGGACATCTTGAATACTGGAACATTCTGGCCAAGGATATTTCTCGAGGACCCAGACGCTGAGAATGTTGCCGTATCCATCGGCCGACCAATCCGGTTATGGATCTACGCCTTGCTAGAAGACGGCGTTGGGCTCCCCGAAGCACCGGAAGAAGAACCCCCCACAATGGACAATAATGTGTCTGACGGTGGCGAAGATGAGGAGGATCCTAATGAGCTCATTGACGTCGTCGAGGAAGACTCGGACGATGACGCCGACCTCCTTGCTCCATTGCGCGGGGAACTCCGGCGCTTACGTGGCACGGAAGCAGACTGTTCCGGGGCCGTCCCGGCGCCACCCCGCTCCCGTTCCTGCCCACCTGCGCACCCGAAATATGTCATCGAGCATGTTCGTCGTGGAACCCGAATAGCCTCAGAGCAAGTGCCTGTTCCGGACCTCGCGTCCCTCATGATCTCGTCCGACTTTGACGGAAGCATCGATTCAGACGCTTGGGTACCTGTTCAACTTCGGAGTTTGGAGGAACGGATGGCGTTGTTCCTGCATATCTTGGGGAGTAACGTACCTGCTGTCAAAAGCGTATCGCCGGACCGACTTATGGCCGTCCTCGTGCTCAGGTGGATCGTGCAAACAGTCCACCAACGAGCTTTGGAGAGTGGCATGAGCAAAGGGCGGGAACAGGAGAGATGGACATTTCAGGAAGTACGTGCACTCCTTGCCTTTTACAGATCGCCGCCCTCCAGAAACGTAGACAACACAGCGGGCCATGCCAATGGCACGGATGCTAGCGCGCCATCGGCCACCCTCCTGACAGATAGGAACGTACAACTGGTTGCCCAAGTTCTCATGGCTATCGAAACTATCCATCTGTTGTCACAGGTGCTGTTTTTGACGGAGCAAGTGCCAGGAAATATCCGGGCACTCTCTGGGCAAAAGCTTCATGCTTACTTGACCAAGTCAAACCCTGTTCCTGAGGCGGCCTTGGCCCCTGATCTTTGGGATGCCTGTACCGCTTCGCTGGAAGATGCGATTGCGATGGACAGACAGAAGAAGGCGAAGAAGACAAAGGTTGAACAGGTCAAACCTGTCGTCAATGTAAACAACAAAACAACGATACGTCCCGGACATGGGTTATTCTCTTTGTTGGATGACGACGTCGCTTGACGCGGTGGAATTATGGAAACGCAGTGAACAATATAACTCTGGTTGCATTGCATTGTTCTGCTGGGTTTATTTCGAAGTGACGGTAGTATCACATACATTGCTGTTCAGACCAAAAGCATCGTGCAATTGTACACTTCTTTGAGAGAAATTTGGAATTTTTTTTGGAAGGTCAGAACGGCTGCCACCGGTGCTGCTGTGTAGGGCTATGAAACTCCGACTGTGGCTCAAAGCGCTCAACTCACAGCTAGCACCGCCAAGCACACCCCAGTCACGTATGCGTGCTGGCACTGTTGATTATGTCTCTGATAAAAAGGTTGACTTGCTTGGTCCCGATTCTCTGTCGTGGACCCCCCACATTTATCCAAACTCGTACCCAACCAAGATGACCTGCCACCGCAGTACCAAACCTCGTTCTACTGGCACGGCCTCCGCCGACATCCTTACCTATCGATATAACGGAAAACTGGTATACGTCCCAGTTGCACCAGACTATACCGTGAGCCCCACTCTGCACAACATTCTGCCTGCTAATGACCAACCCCGTGGATTGCAGCAAGCGCTCTCACACGCGCGCGATGCGTTTTCGCAGCTCAAGGGGCGCTGCGACTCGTCTCTCTCGCTCTCCATGACAATGACAACGGCCGGGCCCACACAAAAATTCGTCGCCATCAGCCCGCTGGCGTGGCCCAAACTCATCTCACGCATGTCATGCTACCAAATCATTGACGTCGATGTCACGCAGGCGCACGAGCGCGACACTGTGGTTCCGGTACCGGATATCGTCATCACGTATGCAGATGGAGACGACTCGGAGCCCGCGCCACCGTATTGTACATCGAACGACGTGGACAACGAGAAGGCGTCGTATTCACGTCCACCATCCCCCTCCACGCCAGCGTTACAACGCAAGCGAAGCTGGTTCTTTCAAAAGTTTGTACAGTGAATCATGGATTGTATTTGTACCCCCGACATTTCAGTCTCTCTGCAGACCCTGTCCGATTCCCCACTTCAGAATTTTATACCCGTAGATTCTGAACGCGATTGCGTTTAAGGTTCATGTAGCCATACTATTACTTGATTCTATTATTCCATTCGATCGATCTAAGATACACACCAGTAGGTTGTAGCAACTTTCTGTTTCTCTGGTGCAATACTTTCAACTTTGAAAATGTTAATAGTGAATTTGAACGTCAAAGCTTGCGACGTCATGCGCATGATCGCACCTACGCCATGAACGTTGACACCGACCGTGACCATATCCAGTGGGAGCGCTCGGTACCGGTGTTTTTGATCGTTGCACAGTTTGGTGATTTGGCTAGCCACTTTCAAGTTCAGAGCCCCCCGCTGACCCTGCGTAGGTGTCGGAACGCGATGACTCTGTAGATCGACCGCCATAACTTTAAGTCCACGTTTGATATATTTGATATCCCATCCTGTAGAGATCTGACTGTTATGCCCCAGATCTCGTACCAGTGGCGGATCAAAAATTGTTGTCAGGAACACAGTCGACGCCCAACTTCTACCTTATAGCATGTGTCACACGACGCACACAGCAACTGTCTTCTGGATAAACTCTGTGATTCTGTGCTACGGTAGATTCCATCGAAGCGAGTCTCAAGCGCGCGCCTGAAAGTGCGGCACACGTATACAGGCGCTAGCGTCGCAACATTTCGATAGGCACCCTTTCATCGGGGGTGTTTAAGAGCCTGCGATGACTTCGGATACACCGGGGTTTCACATTTCTATACATCGGGCTGGTACACAAGTACACACCGATGACACACAACAGCACCTCGATGCGTCAGCGATGCACACACAGGGTGCGACTGTTACCACTCACTATGGTACTAGTATACTACGTGCGGCTATACCGCAGGAGCGCCTTGCTCCGGAACGTGGCATTGTACTGCAACAAATTGTTGATATCCCTCACCCAGTCGTCTTCCTTTCCTGGACCCACGCCTTCCTCTGGTCTTCCTTCGCCATCCTCCGAAATAGATGATCGGTTGATACAGGGAACGGGATATGGCGATACCTGTACCGTAACGGAGTCCCCTGGATTCAGGACATGGGAAACGCGTCCATCCATCGAAACACCCGACGCAGCACGGCTGCGGTCGCTAATCTGGAAGTGGATTGTAAACAAATAAATAAAACATATGAGAAGCTTAAACCACGACATGCTGTAGACAACTTGTGGGCAGCTTGTGGGCAACTTACGCGTAGGGTGACAGATGACGAGGCCGGGAAAACGAGTGGACGAAAGGAAAGACTCCGTGGACATATGGGGACCAATACCACGGCGCTCAGAGAAGGGTGTACAATGGGTCCACCTGCGGAGAGAGAGTAGGCAGTTGAGCCTGTGGGGGTGGAAACAATCATGCCATCAGACTTTCATCAACATCAGTGTCATGCCTGATCATACTAGCCGACGGCACGCACCACGGCCTCCGTCAGATGCTGACCATCGACAAAAATATCAATTGTATTCAGATGGGGGCTGGAACCGCGGTGCAGGGCGATCTCATTCATGACCTGCCACTCTGAATGATTGATGTGACGAGGGTAATGGGCGAGCATTCATGATACGCACCATCATTATCCATCGCTTTCGTGTCTTTGTCATAGAATGTGCATGACAACCGCATTCGGTTTAGTATCGTCGCCTTTCCATGAAAGACGGCCTCCAGCCCCTTTGCAAAATCGTCTATATCTGTGTCCGAAAATATGGTCAACATTGATGCTCCGCTGCGTTAACCGGGCGCTCACGGAAGGGTAATAGAAATCCTAGAGTGCCCATGGAGAAACTCAGTACTGGTGGAACAGCTCCGAGACTGAATAATGATGCGGCATGCAGAATTGTCCCGTCTCCTCCGAGAGTGACGACCAAGTCGATTTTCTCCGACTGTGGTCCAGGTCGCCAAACTTCTGCACCCTCAGGCTTGTCCGACCGGTCCTCTGCAAATACTTTCACACCCGCGTGCGTTTTTTTCACATGTCTGCCAAGGAAATGAGTCGGGGGAATGTGTAGAGGTGGAGGCGAGGAAGACGGACCGAAGGAGCTCGTCGATCGCTTGTATGACTGGGTCTGTCCGGAGCTTGTTCACGATTAGGATGGATCGCGGAGGGTGTGTAGCGTTCTGTTGGCTATGACTTCAACTGAGCAAAGCACGAAAGTGCCGGAAACGAGACGAACGCTTGGGCTTGGAGTGTCGGGCCTGATGCCGAGGATATGCTTCTCGTCCGTGCAGGGATGCTTAGCAACATACGACCTATAAAGGGCCGCAAGCATGGTGTTGGTACGTGTAGAGATCCTTGTAAAAACGAGCTGTGAAGGGCACGTCGGGCTTGGCAGAGGTTGTTCATGACTAGTGACTGATGGCAGTGGTGGTAAGAGCTGGACAGACTTGCCACTTAAGTCAGATTGCTCTTGGCCATTGACAGGCCCAGTCGATTTCTCACCAACCACGATTGTCAGCGGGCCCTGGTCACGAAAGAGCAGGTACCTCAACCGTTCGTGATGGAAGTTCTCTGACTCGGAAAAACGCTTAGACTCGGACTTCTTCTCACCCCTCCGAAAGCCTTTGTGACAGTACAATCGAAGTACTGTTCAATGGCCCATCCTCTTCCGAGTTGACATGGGAAGTGGCGTCGGTCTTTCACTCACGCACTGGCACTAGCCTTACAATGATAGTGCGGTCAGGAACCGCAGTCCCCCCATTTATTCCGCCCTTCACCATGGCAGAGCTTAGGGCAGTTCTTGGCTGCACGCTGGACCTTGTACAGCTCCATCTCGAGAATGCGCTTCGTAGTGGGCCCACTGGTTCTTCTTCGAGAAGCCTCACCCGCCGTCGCTTGTTCAGCTTCTCATCACCGCACCCCTCGCTAGGATCCTCACACTTTCATTTTATGTCGAGATTCCATCGATGGCACAAGTCAGATTGAAGTGTCAACAAAGAACTCGCACACATGCGCTGACAACTTCGCTCTTTGCTCTTGCAGTGGTTCGGTGCATCCACGAACAAGACAGCCTCTTTCATTCACATTCGCGCTATATGGATATGCATAAAAAAACTTCGATAAGGGGATGCGCTTCGCTTTCGAGGCATCGGAAACGGATGTTGACTTGTTCAATGATAATTGTGAACGCAGCATGCCGTTCAAGATGGAATTCGACGCGTCGCCACCGCTCTCCCAGCGGGGTGATGATATCATAGGCAATATTTGTCAGACAGTGCCCCTGGCACATCTACTGCACGACTGTCTCGGCGGACACAATCTGGCACGTCCAAGAGTTATAGCCCATTGAATTGATTAACAGAGGTCTCTCAGATCTCATCGAAACGCTTTCAGCCTCTTCTCGGCTCCCCCCTGCTGAACACAGAGGGACCAAAGTGCGGAAGCCCACGCCAGGTCTTTACGCCGTCATTAAAGAAGCTAGTACTAGATTTCAGAAGACTTATTAAGCGCTTGGATGGATATATGTATACCCGGACAACACGCAACGTCTCTTCCGCGTGCATGTACGGCACAAGCAAAGGGCCGGTCGTGTGGACAAACTCTTAGATTGCCGCTACCTGTACGAGGGCGACGTGGAGTATTTGTCCTCCGTTGCTGGAAACGTTGTTTGGGGCAGAAAAGTGCTACGAGACGGACGCAGTTCGACAGATGAGGATGAAGATGAAGATGTCCACTTTTGTAGCCCATATGTATGTGTCGTGTAGTCGGCTATCGACTCGAGCTTTAAAATTCTGCTCACCGATCTGCATGTCACCCCTTCGGTCGTCATGAGCTTGCTTTATTCGAAACAGAACCCGCCTGGTGTAACCGACGAGTACGGGGAACCGGTCTCTGCCATCAGTCTATCGACCGGAGTCGGTTTGATCTCATTGATGGGACAGGCTAGTAACGAGACTGCGGCGCAGAAGTATCATCGCTGCTCACAGCCAGAACTTCGATGCACAGTGTGGAAAATTTCGGGGTGATGTTCTTCCTATGCATATCAGTACATGTGTGAGACAGGAACTCGATCCACATCCTACCCACGTCCGGCTCTCGACTACCTCCGTATCCCGTCCACCATCTCCCCCCCCTTCTCAGTCAGCCTTTGCCGAGGAGTCAAAGTGATAGACCCCAACCTTGACCACCCGGCTACGTGGCGTTCAACACGCTGTTGCACCCAAAAGTGCATTACCAAGCGTCTACCCTGTCGGCATCGGTGCGCAAAGACGGCGCTTCCTCGGACAGAATGTCGCCGGGAGTTCATCGCCACTGGTAGCGCACCCCGCCATTTGAGCCATCCCCTGTGTGTCCCACGGCGCGGGGGTAGCATGTGGCGCAATGAAACGAGTACGCGTGTTTTGCATTTAGTGGGCTGTCTACGTGCTTGTAGCAATCGCGTCGGTGATGGTGTGGCACTAGCCTCGGGGATCTCGTGTCTCTGTCTAAGGACGCTCGAAAAAAAAAGGCATGAGTTGTATTGTAACTACATTGTAGCAATACCACAATGAACCGGCAGCTCATGGGCAAGTGTACCGCACCAACGGACGGCTCCATCGGGCATCACTACTATACCATTACACGTGCCTCCCCCAGCGCCACTTGGGAGTAATAGAGAAATTAGACATGAACCCACCTCCGCTGCGGCGGCACAGTGCGGCCGGGATGACACCGTCTATTATGAAACACGTTCAACACCGGGACCTAGCGGTTGGCGGGAAATGGTGAGCCATCTTTGTACCATCGGACAGAATGATACACGCCACACCGGTGGGAGTGATACCGCATGTACGTACCGCTCTGCGCTCTAGCTTGAATATAGCGAGCTCGAGCCGGACTCGCCAGAGTGCCGCGATGAGTTCGGAGGCGACCGTTTCTGTGGGGTGCGCGTGTAGCGCGGAGGGGGAAGTGATACCCGTAGGTGAACCCTTGATAAAGGGGGGACAAATATGTTGTGGGGAAAACATTAGGCTCCTGCCGACCATTTTGACGGCGAATTATAATAAATGTGATTGCGAGTTATAATACGCACCGGAAGCTCACGTAGAGTGGTGTGATGGGCGGTAGAACATTTGGGTTGCGCCTGAAATAACTCTTGCGAGGGCATATGAGCGGTCAGCTCGGGAGAGGTAGGAGGGCGCTTGGGAGACAAGAATCAAGAGCCACATGACACCCCACCGATCTACTTATGTGCCCAGGAAGCCGGGAAGGATGGACAGGAGCTGCTACGCGCCAAGTCTGCCGCTGTGTGCCGAAGGACCTTATCTTATGCCGGATCAGCGGGGCAGAGAAAGCGAGCAATGCCGGGGTACATGGAATAACCGCGCCCTGCCGTGTCGCTCAAAAAGCGCGGCAAGGTCAGGCCGCAGAGGCAACGGAGCTTGTTCATTTGTTGATTGCCGGGTGTCGTGGTGGACGAATCGAATAGCGACTCGTGTCGTATCCTTTTGGCACATAAGCAATATTACCTTGTTTACAAGGTCACTGGGGGGGATAATTGTGGCACCAC
Source organism: Boletus coccyginus (assembly GCA_025782845.1). Lineage (NCBI taxonomy): Eukaryota > Fungi > Basidiomycota > Agaricomycetes > Boletales > Boletaceae > Boletus > Boletus coccyginus. The sequence goes on along the minus strand of JAHZSR010000065.1, from coordinate 160,016 downwards.
TGTACCGCGATTGTGCACGCGTGGGAATAGATTGCTCTATAAATCACTCTCGACCATACGGTAAACAAAGTTTTTGCCGACGAAGTGCCGGCCGTATTTCTAGTCAAAAAAAAGTGGTGACTACTATAATACGATATATATTTGATCCTGCTCACCCTAAACCGCCCCATACTGGCCCCGGGACCCAGGTCGGAGCACTCAGGCCAGGCTCAAGATCAGTCACGACTCATAGCGTGATTTTGCCCGACGTCACACCATATTTGCTATCCCGAAGAAAACAGAACGGGCTCGTTCAACTTTGTGGGACCAGTAAATAAACAAGAAATCCCGTGTACACTTAGGGAAAGTGTTGGGGCTTGTAGATCAGTTTTGGGAAAGTTGCCAATCTCACCTATGGCCAACTTCCCGAATTGCCATTTGATTTCATTTGCCACACTCGGGCCCCGTCCCAAATCACGTTGCATTGGATAGAATCCACTTTGAGGCCGTATACGGTATATATAGCTCAACAAGATAAGTCCGCAGAGTACCTACGAAAAGATTGGATCAGTTTGGCATCCTCAAGGAGATGATGACCCGAAGAAAAGTCAGAAGTGTCACATGTGGAGCACGCCCTTGTATGACAAGGTATTCTCCCTGAAGAAATTCAAACCATACAATTTCCAAGCATCATTTTTCAAAAAATGTGGGCATACTCACCTCAAGGCCTCACACCTCGACCCAGCATCCCCACAACAAGTCGTTGAACGGCGAACGTTCAGAGGGGAAAAAAATTAAAGACAAGGCTCACGTCGGACGAGAGTAAGCCCCATTGAGTTGAAGGCACCCAAAAATGGGACGCCAACTACCGCATAACTATATCTATGAGCAACGAAGAGCAAACCAGCCGTCAAGCAACTCAAGCGAAAGACATGCTCGTATCTTCGCATGAATACGCTACTACAGGGTCGCCTGACTTCCAGATTGCAACAGAGTAGGCAAACGGAACTGTCCCTGAATAAAGACGCGGTCCAGTAAGTCGATCTCTGCCCGACCGTATCTCCCCCCCCTCAGCAAATTTGAAGCTGGGCGCTTTCCGTTCCGGGGGAGAAGGGATCACTCTGTGTCTCCGGGGACTTTCCCCACAGCAGGAATGCGAAAGCAAGATGCTTTCTGTGCGTGTGCTGCGACGGCGGTGCTTCATACGACGTGGGTGATCGTAAAAAATGAATGATAGGGAACTTATACACCTAATATCAACTCCGATTCAAAATAGGCAAGCCATTACTGGCCTCCATCTCTTTCGTCATCCTCTTTACTCGTGCCCGACGATGAATCCTCCAGGTGGAGGTGAAAAGGCCACTGCGAGGATTAGCTTCGTGCACTCTCCCCTGATATCGTTAAGTCGACCACCGCCGGGTATGTCAATCCTCATATTCGACTTCAATACCACCCTTTCTGACTCGGCTTGCGCAAACCAGGGATAGTTCCCGACAAGATGGACGAGATGTGTCTTACGTACTCTTTCCAGACCGCCCGTGGAAGGTCCCAGAATTATGAGCCCCAAACTTACAGCATATGTCTTCGTAAAGTCTACCCGCACGAGGTCACGGACTACCTGCTCGGAAAGGGATGGCGAACACAACAAACCAATAACATCCCTCTTCCACCAGAGGGTCAGCCCGTGCAGGAACGCTATCTTGATGAATCTGAGGAATCCGCAAAGCCCGACGAAGACGAAACGCGGTATTGGGAGCAGGGGTGGTATCTCTGGACAACCTCCTCTAACAAGAACGCAGTAGAGAAGCTGCTACTCATGTCGCAGAGCCTCAAAACTCAGGACCGTTATCTTCAAGACAAATTTAACAGGGAGAAGGACGAGCAAAACGAGCAGGTGTGGATAGAACAACTTCGTGGGCGAATCAGAGTCGAACTGGATGGCACGCTGAGTTCCGTACCGCCTCCGGATTACCTACATTATCATTGGTGCGTGTGTGCGTTTCGTATTTTGGTATCGATTATTCATGAGGATACAGGCAGAGTTCATCTCTCACACAAATCCCCTCATCGCTCCGTCCACTCTTTGACCCAATGCGTAAGCTTCTCGCACCAACCACCAAAGTCTTGGATATCTTCCGGCGAAGCTTTGAATCGGGGTCACAACGAGAGTTTGTACGTCGAGTGTTGGAGAAAGGACGTTCGCCCGAACCTTTCATCCTTGGACGTCGCCTTTGCAAGAAGGCTTGGGAGATGATATCCGGACCACCAGACGCTAAGTCAGATATATAAGTAGCCACATACCCTAATGTATTTCACCGTATTGTATGTTTAGATTACATCCATCGTAGAGTCTCTGGGAAACTTGTCCAAAAAAAAGTCTGACATGAGGGAGATTCGAACTCCCGCCCTTTCGGACTGGATATCCCAATTCCTGATTCCAGCGCCTTAGACCGCTCGGCCATCATGCCTACCATGACTTTTACCTTCTGTATAATGACAGGCGTTCATTGGGGGGAAGCTGTCATGACTCAGACGGAGCAGCCAGCCAGGTGACCTGAGACACTCACGTCCAGCCGTGCCGGGCAGTGGACGAAGACCACCACTCGGAGTTGGGACTCCAGTCTCCAGGCCATGGGCCGAGCTCCGTTCGTTGCCGAACCTCACTTTGATGAAGGAGTAATTCATCTCATTTCAGCGCTAACTCGGAGAGCGACCCAGCGCTCAAAACCACCTTTAATCTGCCTGCGAGTGCAAAATCGGCGGGCCGCATTGATACAAGCTCAATGTGATGCCGGGTTTTTCAGTGTGCTCGTGAAACTCTGTCTCGGGTGATCGGAGAAGTATGTCATGATCAGGTTGACCGTTGTTCGTCATCTCGTGGAGCTGACTTCGTTCAAAATTTTGCCCGTTCCAGCGAGTCCCCGTCTCGGGTGACTCGCAACTGACAAGCCCATCGGTGACTACACCAAGAAAATAATTTTGAATTGACGTTTCGGATTTCTACTCACCGGGACAGGGATAAGGTTTGAAGCCGTTGGCCGCGTCAACGCGCTGAAGTGAGGGAGCCACGGCGATCCACCGGCGTATTCAAATCAAGCACTTCCACCCTACGCCAGATCTGACCTTCACGCCGCCTCCATGGCACTCTCACAATCCTTCTTATGATCCTTCCAATCCGCGCGTTGGCACGCCTTGGAGCAGTACCGTGCGCGTTTGCACCGACTACACGTCATACATCCCTCCTCCTTGCCACACGCCCGACATTGATATCCTGTGTCCGTCTTACGAATGTCGACATCTCGATAATGCAATAGGGCCTTGAGCATACCTTTCTCCGAAAGGTTTCCCGTCCTCGTAACCGGCGCGTCGACGGGCGCGTCCACCTCCTTCAGATATGGCACCGAAAACAGTGGACTGAACGCTGCCCGTGTGAGGTATGGTGCAGCCCGTTTGAATGACTTTGGCAAGACCTCGGTCCCCACGCCTACGCCGCAGTCACACAGTGGGCTCTGTATCCCCCACGTTACGAAAGTTTGTTCCGCGGGCTTCTGCTGCTGGCGCTTCGAGGTACGATAAGCGCAGTCCGTCCTATGCGACCACATCCGACAGCGTTCAGTCAGGCGTGGGAGAAGATGGAACCACGCCGCAGTCTCGTCTGCATCTGTACCGATACACCGGATCGCAGTGTCGTTCGGGTTTCGGGACCGACCACCACCCGTAGACATGTACGCATCGCACAGTGCCATATGCACAGCAGGCGTACCCGGCGCCACGAACGCATCCGCAACCACTGTGTGCGATCCAACGTCCAGACACATGCGTGCAACGACGATATAGAGATATGCCGCTTCGTGACGTGATGTGTCACACAGTGCGAACACCATTTCAGAGGCTTCTCCATCCTGTTTCGCGCCGGGCGCGGAGCGCAAAAGGAGGTCCAATGTCTGTTTGACGTGTAGGAGCGTATCGGGAGCGAGGGTGGGACCACTGCTGCGTACTGGCAGTTCGGTATGGCCACGGAGCGCGCGCTCTTTCTCGCGCTCCGAGAACATCAGCCTGAGATGTATGTCACACCAGTCCATCTTTGATAGATTTTTGGGAGGTTTGAATACGGGACATTTGTCGAGGTTGACGCGATGAATGCTTCCAAGCGCCGGGGTGCTGTCGTCGTTGGGGTCCACGGACAAGGGTGCGAACCGGTTCGAGAGATCGCGCTCGGGTCGGACGTCAAACGGAGCGAGAGGCGCGACGACCTGGACAAGGGACAAGGAAAGGGCATCAGCATCTACAATATATGGAAACGGGATGCTATCTCCCTGTGATGCTGGCGCAAAGTACAACTCACCTCGATATACGACGACCGCCTCGCAACACGCAGTTTCGCACGCGCCACGTCGACGGGGAGCGGAAACTGAATAGAAAACGTGTGTGTCCCTACTCTCACAAGCGCGTCGAGGCTGCGCGTCGACCCCGAGTTGGAGTTCACGGTCGGGACTGTCTGGGAATCGGCGAGCGTCGCTTGTGCGCTGGGATCCGTGAGGTCGATGCGTACGGTGAAGGACTGGACAGCCGAGGACTCGTTGTTCATCTGGACGCGTATGTCTGTCACGGTGTTCGTCCTGTGAGGCATAGTATCCTGGATGCTGGTTGCTTGCTCCGGGTATAACCCCCCCGTCGCGTTCTCTTGCAAGTGATCAACTACTGGCATAACCCCAGCCGTACCCCTTCCCGTACTCGTGCTCCCGCTCGTAACCACGACAGGAGTGCGTGCCAGCACAAACACCCGCTCCGCATTCGTCAGCTCCGTCCTAAACACTGTCAAATTGAATCCTAGCTTCTGCGCAAACTTGGCCGTTACCGCCACGGTCGCACGCAACACCAAACCCACCGTGGCCCTCGGGTTCCGCCCGAAATCGATCACCGAGCTCGACGGGAGCGAAAAGGTGATGATCAATGGCGCCTTGGCCCGCCACAAAGGCTGCATCGCAGGCACGTCCGCACCCGTGTCCGCGTCGCCTTCGACGACCACGCCTGTCCGGCTTTCCCCCGTGCCTGAGACACTCAGCGACCCGAACGTGGCCGAGGTGACCGCGAACCAGTTTTGGCGTGGCCCGTCGTCCATGTCGCATTGCAGCACCGGGGTCCCAACGTCCATAAAGTCGGGCTCAAGTCTCGTGATGGCGTCTCGCGGGACGACGAGCACGATCCTGACGACCTGCGGGATTTTTGTCCGGGTCCAGTCGCGGAACAGTCCGGTGCCGTCTCCATCCGTGAGGTGCTGGCTGTGGAGAGCCAGGACGGACATCCACTTGGGGGTATACACACCAAGGCAATGGAGTTGACAACATAGTTCTTGATAGGCGTGTTGACCCATGAGCAATCGGTTGTCGCCCAACACCAAGTCTTCAAACAGATCCATCGCGCGCCACCAGTCCGTCTGTACCCTGGTCTTTATTAGACGGACCAAGAGAGCAAAGGAGCGGCGGTTGTAGTGCAAAACGCCGGAGCGCTGTAGTGACCGGAGCATACGCTCGCGCGAAAGGGAGAGGAGCTGGAATCGGGACTTGACGTCCTCGTCGGAGAACATGTTGACGTATACGCGAAAGAGGAAGATAGCGAGGTTTTGGGGAGGCAAAAAGAGACGCTGGGATGGTTCCGGGACGTCGTCAGGGCCATGCTGTACCCTGGGTCCCCCAAACCCAATCGCCTTCCAGGCCAACCGTTCGTGATACTGTTTTGCGCCCTCACTCATCATGAGGGTTTCGTGGACGTTGGAACGCGTCGTGAATTGCGATATAATCGTCGAGGGGACAATGCCCAAGAGGAGAGCCATGGTTGGGAGGTCGCCACAGAGGTGCTCTAGGATAGCCTGGGAAGGATCATCTCCCGTTCTGAGAAGCCCTTCCGTATACAGCGTCGCAGAGGGTGTCTTGCACAAGAGCGGCGCAGTGACGACAAGGATATTGAGAGGTCCGGTGTGGTCCAATACATTCGACGTATCGATCACGTTAAACGATAGTGGCGCCGGCGACGCCGCGTCACGCCCATAACAGTGGTCGTTGAGGGTAATGGTGGACAACCGCCATGCTGCGACGTTGTACGGCGTGACCGGAGACCGCGTCACTTCACAATGCTTGAGTGCTTGACTGAACATCAACGCATCGCCGGCAAACATTCGGATGACGAATGTGGGCGACGAGGGGTTGTTGCTCTTCAAGCGCTTGCTCACAGATCTACACCAGCGTAAAAACTGGTCCTTGGCGATGCGTACCACCTCATGCGGCGGGATACGCTCATGAGGACGGGTGAACTTGCCCGAGGCAAACGCCTCCGCAAGATGGAACCCGGAGAGGGGATCGGTCCCGTAGTGTACAGCGAACTTGTCCCCATCCGTCGAAAACGCAAAGGTGGGGTTGACGGTCAGGCGTCGTTTCCGGCCTTGACCTTGACCTTGCTTGCCGTCGTCGGTGGTCCCAGACGACCAATAAGTATCAAATTGGCGCGAGGCGACTTGGAATGTATGTAACCCGAGGGGTCCCGCGGAACGAGCTGCAGTCGTGGTGCCCGTGAGCCCCTTCCTTTTTGACATTTCTTTCATGCCATCGACAAAACGCTGTTCGAATCGCTTTGCCTTCCCGGAAGAGAAGGCGGCGGTATCGAGGTACGCAGTCCAGGCGCGCCGAAGCTCGGCAAGCGTCGCTGCATCGCAAGGAGCGAGGAAATGGCCATACGGCCCAGCTCGCCAAGTCTCTGTGCTTTCCGCCAAAGCGACGAGCTTGCGACACTGTTCAAAAAGTATCGAGAGCGTTGTCTGGTCGACAAACATGTGGTAAAAGAGGTCCCACAAGTCTAGCGCGCCGTCGTCTGCGAGAAGGGTAAATAGAAGGGCATTGCGGGCTATGAAGAATCAGTGGGAACGCTCGATAAAAAGGGCGGATGGATGTGATTCACCGAGTACGGCGGTGTCCACATCGCAACAAGTGATGTCAAGTGTTCGTAGACCTACGGTGCGTTAGGTGTGCCAAACCATCGAGCCAAACGATACATACACGTCGACGGATCAATCTCATTTGCGTAGATGGTATACAAGATATGCCTGGCATCCCCACAAGCGAGAAGAAGGATGTCGGCTTTGGTTTCAGGGGACAGGTTTTCGGTCAAACAAACCGCAGACGTATTCCCAACGGGGTAGAAATACGTTATAGTGGGCCAAAATAGGAGATGAGACATTTCTGAACAAAGGATGGTGCGGAGGTCAGCGCTATCAAACCGAATGCAGCAAACACACTCACCGGAAGGATGAAACCGATACACGTGCAAAAAGCTGTAAGGGGCGTCGACCTCAACGACGATTTAAAAGAAGAAAAAGGACAAGCACAGCCAGCAGCCTGAGGGGAGGGCTTTATATGTAAGGCAATGGACCGGGCCCGTGGTCACCGTGTCGGATCCTGGCACATGGTGGATCCAGATCAGAACGAGGCCATCGCGCCACCGTCAACGCCACGGCCGCCAGATCCTGGCAATGCTGTCGCAACGGGGAGTATTTGAAAGTCGCGCAATACGCCGTTTGCTTCGCTTCGCACACTGGCAGTGTATCGCACACATCTCTCGTAAACTGTGAGCTGGTGTAGCATCTGCAAGACGACTTGTAACGTAACACGGCGGAGAGAGTTTATGGTCATTTTGTGAGCTCTGCCAGTTGGCTCGCATCACTGGGTCAAATCAAATCCATTCCTTTTTCCTCTTTCCAGAGGGGATTCCAAACCGCTTCGTGACCTTGGCTAACCTGGTTCTGTCTTTCAGATGTAGTTGGCCGTCAGTCTCTTGATTTTACCACACACTTTCGACGTCCTCTTCGTCCGATGAGATGCGCTGACGATCTTCAACTCCCGTCCTCGACCTCCACATCTTGGTACATCCCCACGAATCGACTTCCGCGTCCACGCTTTCGCGCGCGACGTATTTCCTTTCGTTCGACATTGATCTTTCCTCCTGGCTCGACCTGCACGTTTGCGGGGCCCCGCGTCTCGTCGAGTGGCTAATCAGGCTCCCTGTGTCGACATTCTTCCTCTTCGTCGTTCCCGTCCGCACCCTCGAACTGCTTCACCTCGCTCTCCAGACCCCTTCGCCGAACGAATTCTTTCCTTTGTCTACTTCGCTCCAAGGGCATCCTGTGATCGGTGTGAAGCACTTGCGGATGGGGTGAGAATCCGTGGATCGGTCAACAGTAAGCCGCCGCCTATACGTGGGCCTCAACGTGCGACGGGAGTCAGTACGTACTAGGTTTATGTCAGACTTGACCTTGATCATCCTGGCCCCCCGTCTTGGGCATACTGGACGTGTTGCGTTGCAAGCGTTGGAAAATGACGAGGGGCCTGAACGGTCATCATCGACGCTTTTCTCGCAAGACAAAGGCGGTACCAATCGGATATCGGTGGGATTCAAGGCGATGGCTATTGGCCCTGTCAATATTGTATGTGACATCTTTCGGAAGTTCTTCGGCAGACGACTGGGTCTATCTACCTTTGAATTTGCACCATCGGCCCGGAGTGTCCAGAGTCCCTCCTCGGCCCCTGGCCCAAGAAAGTAGGGATTCAGCCTATGGGCCGCACTTCTTTGGAGCTTTGGTTGTCCGGCTTTCTATTAGCAAGCGGTATCGATCGGGCCTAAGAGAAGCCATTTCAAAACGTCCTGTGACATTCAAGCCTTCTTGACGTTACCAAACCTCCGACGTGGATGTTCACAAAAGCAATCGGCTGCAATGTGGTTTTATCTTTCTGTAGAATCGAGACAAGAAGTCAACCCTTGAAGTTGCTCACCAAGATACGAACGGTACCTGAACTCATAAACCTTCCAGGCCAAAATCATAGCAAGCAAAGCAAAGAAATACATAGCCATTCTGTAAATACTGAGGTGTGCGTAAAAAGATGCAGCGTGGTAATACTTGTAATAAATCCCAAATGGTTCAAAAAAGTAAGCAGCTTTTAGCCAACATGATAATCTGAATCACCCAACCGGTCAATCAACGTCCATGGTGGACGCACTGCCACCTGGCCCACCACCACGTCGACCCCGCCCACCTCTCCTCCCGCCACGCTGCCACCGCTGGACTTCTGGTCGCCCGTTATTCTGTTGATTGTGCGACTTGGGATTGGATCCTGGCGGTGCGACGAGGATTGTAGCACGAGGATCCGAGTTCATGATTGAATCTGAACGTAGTTTTCTGTTCGCCGTAGCGGATTTGAGTGGCGTTCACAGGGTCAGGTCCAAGAAACCTTACGATCCGGCATCGTCATCTGCGCCTATCAACACGTCGACGCTGCCATTCTCGTTGACCAATTCCACACCGCCCAGTCTCCCAGAAAGGCCGACGGATTGTACACCCACAATCATGACGCGAAGTATACGACCATCTGCAGGTTGTTTGTCGAATTTGGCAACAGCTGCTGCTGCATGCGCGGCTTGCTTGAACGTCAGTCGAACGGTCACGTTGTCAGACGCTTGGTTGGTCCCGAGGTCGGAAGAGATGATTGGGCCACACCGCCGGAAGATGGCCTGTCGGGTATCAGAAAATGACTGGGATGAGAAAAGAAAAGACACACCTCAACATCAGCAGGAGTGGTGCCCTTCACGAGGCCGTCGACCTGCACGACATTGCCATTGACAGTGGTGCTTGCCCCCTTGATGCTTATTCCGCCAGCGGCAGTGGCTTCTCTGATTGCGCGTTGGACGAGGGCAGAGTCGGGTTTGCGAGGGGCCGCAGCAGAGGCGGACAATCGAGAGGAGAGTGAAGGCTTGTCCGGGTCCTCGTACAAGTCATGGGACCACTGTGCGTCTGAATCGCCTTTTGGTGGTCGGGAGGGGCGGACCTGAGAGTGATAAAGCGCGCGTGCGGAGGATGGAGATTTTATTTTATCTTTAATGGACAGTCTTGGAGGATGCGAATCGTATGGTACGCACATAGGGCGAGTTTCGGTTTACAGACTTTGGACGTACGGGGCCGCCGTCGGTGGTGGTGGAAAGACGGGCTAAGAGGGACATGATGATGGTCTGGAAAGAAAACACAGCAAAGACGCGACCTCAAGACCACTGTGTGCGCTTGTTTGGCGTGTGGCAGAAAACCCTCAGCGTCCTTAACCGACCTCGACAACACCCTCGACGGCGAACTCGACCCTCTCAAAACTAGAACGCGCACCCACTGCACCCCACGCGGCCGCTTTTCGTTCTCAACAAACCCCCATCATCGACCTGACACGACATGGGTGGAGCTGGTGCGTCTTCTTTTTAGGGTACTCGCCTTACTGGGTTCTTAGCTGTCCTGTCCCATTTCACCTATCAATCAGGCTGGCTGTTCCTGTTCTCGGTCCTCATGGCCGCTGGACTGCTCTTCACGATGGTCTTTTTCGTGCGTCGGAACTCGTCCAGCTCAAAAACGTGTTCTCACACCCAACACAGATCATCATGTTCTCTGACCTCGAATGCGACTACATCAATCCCATAGACCTCTGCAACAAGCTCAACCAGGCAAGTTGAGGACAGGATGTCTCTACTCCCGCATACTCACCACGTGCAACCCCTTAGTTTGTTCTACCGGAAAACATTGCTCACGCTTTTCTCACCATTCTCTTCTTGCTCTCGGGTCAATGGGTCGCATTCTTGCTCAATCTTCCTCTCATGCTTTATAATGCCAACAAGTATGTCTTTTGGTCACGTGTTCATTTACAGCCTTCATGTCCGCTTGCACAGGATACGAAACAAGAACCACATGTACGATGCCACCGAAATCTTCCGCACGCTCTCGGGACACAAGAAGGAGAGCTTTATGAAACTCGGTTTCTACCTTTTGTCATTCTTCTACTACCTCTACCGGTGTGTATCTCCTTTTCCTCACGCCAACCTTGAGACCTTATCTTCGAATTAGCATGATTGTCGCACTCATTTCGGAGAGCGAATGATCGCCCGGCTCGTTCCCCAGAGGCCCGGGCTAGCCTACCTTGTGTGTGGAATTGACAGGAAGGCTCGGGCTTGGCATACGTCAAGGAGTGAGGTACATGGACATCTAATCTGGGGATGACGTAGGGTGCCTGGATATACATGGAGGAACTTCGGCAGTGTGAGGGGTTTTCCATGTTACATATCGTCCCGGGTGCTATGATCTTTGATTCTCTGCTCACGTCGGTCGAGTCTGACTTGGAATGTTCCGTGTGATGATCATCCAACACCAAGTTACTTCAGAAGCGCTTTTTTTTTTGGCCCACCGGCAGATTCCGAATTCGGTTGCGGACAGCCAGCTCATGCGACACCGACACCACCTCAAGCAGCTCTCTTACTTCCTCTGGGGTGACCCGCCCGTCCGCTTCTCGGGCTCGTGCACTCCGCCGGCTTTCTCGCCGAGGTCGCCATCCGGTTCCACGAACACAAGATGATCACGAAACGATACATCCCCGTCAAGGGCTACCGCATCATCGATGCATGAGAATACAGAATACAAAAGCATCCACTTCATCTGGGGGGCACGGACCCCTTTGTACTTTACGTTGTCGTGCTACACCATTCACTTGCGTGGATTCCGAACTAAAAGGACTCTCGTCAGAATTTCGTTGTCGCCTTCTGTGTGGACGTAACGATGTCTGTTGCGTATGTTCAGGTAAGACATGGGACGAGAAAGACGAATTATCCATAGAGCGTTGCTTGAGAAGGGTCGAAGCGCCAAAACCACAAGACGCTAATCTGGTGACGATAGGCGACAAGCCTTGCGCCTGCATGGAATGGAACCTGTTTATGAAACTCAACAGCAACTCTCTGCCTGGCACAACTCAACCTGAACACGAGTTTGAAACCTACGAGCCTGCACCGTTGAGGAGGATGTCGTCAACGAAGACCGGTATGTTCCAGCAGTTCTACGCGAGTAATTGGCACAAGGCTGAAAGATCAGAAGATGAGGCAGTAGTGATTGAAACCGGTGGCTTCCGTGCAATATATTCGGTTACTTTCCGTCCAAACGGAGCGCATTTATTCCTCTATGCATTGTCTCTCCTCCCAGAACACCTTGTCCAGGGAACGCTCTCGACACACCTGATCCATCCAAAGGCATTTCGGGGCTCGAAAGGTGGCTTCCGGCGAGATTCAAAAAGACTAGCAGGAATCGGGATTCGCCACCACCCGATTAACCCGCCACAAGGTCTAGTAGGCCCATCGCTTTCATTCTTAATCATGGTCGAGGGAGAATACCCCCCAAAAGGGACCCCCGAGGATGGCTGCAGGACAACACGGGCGAGTGAGTGTTCTTTTCACCGTAGACAAACGGTGGTGGGCTATCTGACGAACTATCTCAGCGAGCGGTCGGGAAACGGGTCAATTGGGTTCGTTCTTTTAGTTTATATGTCAGCGCTATTGTTTATCGTGCGTCATATACTAAAGGAAATATCAAGACCACCGAAGCAAGCCATCCGAACAAGGACGTAGCCAGTAATGGACAAGGGTCTGCAGGTGCAAGAGAAGTGGGTACGGCGAGCGTCTTTCTAACGATGGCCATCCATATCGTGAATGTTCATGTGAAATTAGGTGCCATGAGGGCACGAGCCATCCCAGTCGTTGGCCGTGCCGGGGGTTCATGCACGTGCCACGGTGGGAATTCATTATTTCGACTCGTATCGTTGGACTCACAGATAGGATGTGTCAGCAAGAAGCGGCAGATGCAACCGGTTCGTCTCGTTCGGATGCGCGTTCAACTTGAAGTTTCCCACATAGATATTGTGTTTGCGTTCGGGTACTGAAGACGGGAGGCATTGATGACTAGGAATTCCCCCAAACCCCGTCGATATCATGAACAAAGGTGACCGACAAGACGTATCTGTGGCGTACGGAACGTTGGACAACCGTGCCCGAAAGAGGCTGGCCTTGAGCCGAAGTCCTACTTTCTTCAGCATTGGGCGTCGGAGGACTTCATGGTACAAATTATTAGGTAGAGAGACTCGATTGGGCAAGTCCATAAAATCTGTGCGTATATCCTCAAATTCGTAGTCCCGTAGACCTCGACTTACTAACAGACCAGACATGGCTTCAATGATGCTTCGAGGTTCCGTCAGTAGCCGTAGTAAACCAGCCCCTTTCTTCCGGTACAAGTATCTCAAATCATCGTCTACCCAATCAGACAGAGTTTGTGTTCTGTCCCGCTGATTGGACCGCGTATCAGCAATTTGCAACTCAGATTAGATTTTCAAAAGCGAGGACTTAGGGGCTTCAGAAAGTTCGGACTGCCAAGAAACCTTCAAGTCAAGCAAGGTAATCGCCCATATTATGGCCACGACTGTGCCCGAGATCCGAGTCTTCGCAATGTTCCCTTTCAACTCTACTAATTCTGAGCCTTCAAGTTGGGACTGGGTCCATTGCCTTACCTTCCCACTCGACACCTTCAATAACAATGACCTTCAATTCGTACGAATGGATTCGTTATTCCACCGGAGTTGTTGTTGGCGCGCAGGGTGACCTTTCGTTCAGCCGTGACTCACCGGACGATGTCATGGACTACGACCAAGACCTCCAATCCGAGTCCGCTGATCTGTACTATCACACCAGCGACGACGAGAAACTAAAGATGTTCCCAGCTGATATTGACATGGACCGCACCGCTATCACTTCCAACAGCGAAGCCACATCTCGGGCGGCAGATTTCCGCAGCGATGTTGTAGAGCGGGATCGAATGTGTGTTTTGACGGGCGACGAGGAGGAGGATTGTGATGCTGCACATCTCCTGCCCCGTAGCAAAGGGGATGAGGTATGGTACTGTTACTCTCAATCTGTTCTCACTCGCTGTGTGGCAGTACATAGAGACTTATACGCAGCGCCGCGGTCGGGACCCCGCTGGGAACGACATTGTGTGCCAAATCGACGACGTCCGGAACGGGATTCTTCTAAACGCAATTGCTCACCGTCACTTTGGTACAAATATGGCATTCCTAATGGTGCGCAATGCTTTCATGGTACCTGGTCGGCGTCTGATGGCTCTCAAAAGTAGACACCTAACTTTGCCATGACCACAGCAGACGTCAACCCCACCGCACCACCGATAGAGAAAAGGTGTATAGCACACCTCTTCGCTCCCGAAAAACGACGAGCATTTGGCGATTCCGCCGTCCGTTCGGGACATCTGGTCCAGATGCCAGATACTGCTGACGAGTGGCCCCCTAATATTCTCTTCGACGCCGTCTACGCCAACGCTGTACTACGTCATTTTTCCCTTCAGAGGATGCGAGATACACTCAAACGGTGGAGATCCACCTTTTACTGCCAGGCAATCGTTGATGAGCAAACCACCAAGAGGAGGAACGAACAAAATCAGGCACGTGAGCAGCGCGCTGCTAGGCGCACGAACAGGGCGAGCCGTGCAGGTGACGACGACATCGATTACTACGACTGCCTCTTGATGATGCCATATATATATTAATACCGCCAACCAGCGGGAGGACATCTGGAGGAAAGCTGCAGAGAAGCGGGCAGAGAGGGAGCGGAGCCGCTTGGAAGACAAAGTCATGGGTTGGGCAAAGGAAGTCACGGATGTGTGCCCGTGATATCGCTAGGCTCTGCTTATGTATTCTATTTTCCGACCTTCCAACCCGATTGGACGGTTTGGCCCATTGTACAATCAGAGTTGTGGGTTTTCTTTGGTGCGTGCCTCTAGTACCTGCACCGGCGATCATGATGAAAGCATCGACCTTCGTGCGATCTCTAGCCCAGTGGTGTATTCATGGGCCGACGGGTTGTTTGACTGTTGACGATATGTACGTAGAGCCGGACGAGCACAGTGCATACGTTACGGTACTGATCAGGGATGACTGCATGCGGAATTTCACGCTGGAGCCCGCACATTTTATTCTTTCCACAATGTTCACGCTGGTTCGTAGCCTCTGATATCTTGCTCAATGTCTGATGTAAGATAGTCTAGGTGCAAGGCGTGAAACCTCTCGGGTTGATCGAATAACAAATGCCACACCCCGACAAGGTCACTCATCTCGCGACTGTGATGCGTTGTTGCCAGACTCGATAGTGTGATCTGAATGCACCGACAAGGTAGACGGTTCCTTGGGTGATATGCGAGAATGTAGATACAGGGTCCAGTTTGAAACTGTCAGCGTAAAAGATTGCTACTTGACGCAATCTTTCTTGTGATCCTTCCAGTCTTTCACCTGGCACGCCCTCGAACAATACCTCACGGTCTTACACTTCCCACAAAGCGAGAGCGACACGTCTTGTCTCCCGCACGCGTTGCATCCTCCCCCCTGATCCGTTGGTGCGTCTTCGGACGACGTCATCCCCACCTTCTCCAGATACGGGATCGCGAATAGAGGACTGATAGCCGCTCGCGTCGCGTACGGGGCGAGAGACTTGAATTGCTGTGGGAATGCCTCCGTCCCAACCCCGACACCACATGAGCAGAAAGGACTCTTTTCGGGATCCGATCCAGCATCTGGGGACAGTGGGATCGTCCCATGCGTCAAGTACTCGCAGGAAGGTCGGTGCGTCCAGGTTCGGCACCGTTCGACGAACAACGGAAGAAGGTGGCGCCACGCCTCTGATTCATCTGCATCAAGTTTGATGGTGACGAAACCAAACGCCTTGAGGTTGTTCAGCTTATTTTGAACAGTCATCGTCCCTGGAGCAACCCAGGCATCGGCGAGGACCGTGTGTGAACCAACATCTAGACGAAGGTCAGCGACCAAAATAACAGCGAGACGTTCTCGTGGGGATGAGTTCTCCAACACAAAGACAGATTGAACTGGGCCTTCAACTCCAGCGGCAATAAGCAACAGGCTGTGAAGAGAATCTTTCAAGTTCACGAAGGTGTCTCCGAGTGATGGGGATTTCTCCTTCCGTACGGCCCGTTCCCTGTGGGAGAACATAAGGGAGACATGCGGGACCAGCCACTTTGATGCTCCCGGACTCTTCGACAGCTTGAACGAAGGACAACGATCAAGATTCACCCGGTGGACATTCCATGACGTTGGGATTCCGCCGTCGAGCACGGTAAAAAACCTCTTCGCGATACCACGCTCATTATGAATGTGTATGGACAATGCCAACGGCGCAATGACCTGCAGAGCTATCAACGTATGCTCCAATTATAAGATATCACCAACAATCAACGAACCTCTATGTACATCGACTTGCGGGCGACGCGGAACCTCGCGTTGGCGGCATCCACAGGCAATGGAAAGTGGATCCTCTCCGCGTACCTGTCGAGGCACAGGCGAGCCCCATGGGCTGGCGTTGGTTCGAGTTTCACAGACGAGCCAGCAGCTAACGAGGCTTGACCAACCTGGTCCGTAATATCTATCCGAATGACGAATGAACGAATCTCGGTACAAGACTCATTCATTTGCACACTGAAGACCCGGTTACTCTCCCGAGCCACTTGTGTACGCGGATCCTTCGCAGCCGAGCGAGTAATCGGTGGAAATGGGGGCTCGGCAAGTATGTGGACGTGTCGTGAGTCTTCCAGTGGTGCGTTGAATATGGGTTCTAGTAGTGACCGGCTATAAAAACCAGGTGAAGGACGAATCCTAAACCCGACGGTTGCATTGGGTGATAACAGCAACGAGCTTGACGGAACAGAGAAGAAAACGATCAAAGGGGAAGTCGACTCCCCTTCCTTCTCTTCCACAATGGTCGCAATTTTCGTCTGGCCTGTTCCGGTAGTTTCGAGCCGTCCATATGCTGCAAAAATGTGCGAGTAAATGTTCCATAGGCTCGCATTCCTGATGTCGCACTGGAGCACAGGCGTTCCCGCCCGGCGAAGCTCAGACTCGACGGCCGTGATCCTGCTGCGGGGGATCACAAAGACGACCGTGACTACCGCTGGGACCGACCCCCAGTCCCTGAAGATTGTAGATCCTGTTTTAACGCGCAGACTTTGGATATACGATGGTTCCATGGAAGTGAACGATACGATATCTAGAAGGTGAAAGTGGCAGCACATTTCTTGGTAAAAGTTGGAATTCAATATCAGGCTAGTGTCTTGCCTAACTTGATCGTCGAATTTCTCCATAACACGTGTCCAGTCCGTCTGAACCCGCGACTTGATATGGTTCAGCAGCAGTACAAAACTGCGACGGGTGTAGTGCAAGAGAGTTGCCTCGAGTACCGCCCGGATAGATGATGAGGACATATTTTGCAGTTGACGAGCCATATTCTCATCACGGAACATCTTGAGGTAGACTTCAAAGAGAAGTCGACCAAGTTGATCTGGTGCGAATGATATGAGATACTCGCCGCCGATGTGTTTCCAAGCAATTTGTTCGTGATATTGCAATGACTCGAAGGGTTTCATGAGAGTTTCATGAACATTCGAGCGAGTTGTGAACCGTGATAGGAAAGCGGAAGGTACAATGCCCAAGAGAAGTGACATTGTTTGCATGTCGCCACAGAGTCGCTCCAAGATGCCCACCGAAGGTGCACCATTATATGAAAGCATTGCCTCGGTGTATAATGTTGCGGAAGGGGACTTGTGGAGGATGGGAGTGGTGACCACCAACAGGTTGAGGAGTCCAGCATGGTCAGAAACGTTGGATGTGTCGATCACGTTGAATGTGGTTGGAGCGGGAGTAGAAGCGCCTTCTCCGTACTGATTTTCCTCGAACTTTACTCTCGAGGCTCTCCATGGCGAGCTCAATATCGGAGTAGAAGGAACGCCGCATGAGTTGAGATGCGCAAATGCCTGACACAACCTCAGCACATCGCCAGCGAACATCCGAACAATTAGCTTTGGTGACGCTTTGGAGGTTACCCTCAAGAGCTTGATGACCGAGGTGCACCACTGAGAGAATTGGTTGCGCGCCGTTCGTACCAGTTTATGCACCAGTACATTGGGCGTCTCGTCACAGGAGGTCGCGAATACCTCTGCAAGATGAAAACCTGCGACCGGGTCTACCCCATAGTGGACAGCAAACTTCTCTCCTGCCAAGGAGAAAGCGAACGTAGGGTTGACGAACGTAGCCTGCTCCGTGCTACACAAGCCATCATCGGTGATCCCAGTCGACCAGAATTTACGAAATTGATCGCCGACTGCTTTCAGCGCGAGGGGCATAAGCGGCCCAGCGGAACGAGCTGATGTCACGACAAGGCCATGCTCGCCAAGTCTGTCTTTGACGTCTTTCATGCCATCTAGAAAGTCTTTCTTGAACCGTTTGCGACGCTCTGGAGTGTAATCAACCGTTGCGACGTATAGCCTCCAGAAACGATGGAGTTCCGCGAGCGTGCTCTTGTCGCACACGGTCAAAAAACGTGCATATGGGCCAGTGTTCCATGATTCGAGATCCTCTGCCAACGCCACGAGTTTACGACAGTGATCCATGAGAAAGGATAGCGATTCTTGATCCAACATGAGGTGATAGAAGATATTCCATATGAGATCTATCCTATCTTGAGCGCCTTCATCAGCCAAGAGAGTAAAGAGTATTGCGTTGCGTGCTAAAAGATTTCAGGACTCCGATGGACACGGAGAGAATTGCACGAGCCTACCAAGAACAGCGGCTTCCACATCGCAACAGGTTATGTCCAAATTTTGTGGCTCTACACAAGTTTAGAACCTCCCGGACGAATGATAAGACATGAGCATGCACCAATATTGGAATTTGTGTCGTTTGTATGTACAGTGTACAAGATGTGGCGAGGGTCGCCACACGCAAGGAGGAGAATGTTTGCATGTTCCTCGGGAGGTAGGTGTTCAGTTAACCGTACAGCGGACGTGTTGCCAACCGGGTAAAAGTATGTTATTCCGCGAAAGAATAGAGGATGCGACATCTGAGCAACTTCAAGGATGAATTTGTTGGTAGCGACTTTGTTGTTTGGGTCCTCTGCAAGCGATGGTGGCCGCAAGGCGAAGTGAATTGGTGTGAAGTTGAATTCGAGTCGGTTCGCCTCGTTGAACCTTACTCAACCTCTCGAAGCCAATGCGAACTAACCGATAGTATGGTACAGCTCGAACTAAATTGAATCTACTCATTGTCGCTCTCGTCTTCAAGAAGCTGCACAGTTAAACTGCACCTGCTGCCACTAGCTCATCTGCCGCTCTGGGTGGCTAAACCCGAGATGGTACAATCCTTCTGAGAAGGATTGTACCACATCAGGAATGAAATCCGTCGGAGTGAAGTGTTGAGTCGATTGTGTGTGCACTGGGAACGTTGAATAAAATCCTTGTCCTATGTTATGAGACGAAACAAGGAAAGACCATGCCATGCGTCGGTGGGTCAAAGGATCGATTGAACGTCAGGTATTCTCAAGTGGTTACTTGTGGGGAGCGCGCTCGATCTCTGGGGGTGTAGGCTTGCTCCTCGAACTCGACGCAGCTGCGCGTTCGCTCGGGCACTCGGACATCGGGTGACGGAATACATTTGAAATACAGGTATGAGAAAATTCCGATAGGTACAACGCATCGAGTAAGGGGTTCATCATCTGTCACCGACGGAAGCGTTCAGACAGCATCCACAAATACCCTCGGAATGTCAACTTACATGCAAAAGTACAAAACCCGTGCCCGATCAATGTCACGGCTGCTCTTGGTCAGGGAAAGGTGGGGGCACAGGCATGCCTGGTCGATACCGCTGGTAAAGTGGGAATCGTGACAGTAGATGGAGGGATCTTACCCATCGAGTGATGGACTGATGAATCAGTGACTTTCGACGATTTGTCGACGGTGGTGGTGTTGTTCGAGTTGGTTATTGTGCTGTGATTGCTGTTGTCCGTCAATGTCTGATCTCCAGTCACATCGTTGAAGGTACCATGGGAGGCGTTGACACCAGATGCCCCCTGGAAGAATGGCATGGCAGCGGGCGAGAACGGAGCGGCGTGGGAATGTCTTTGTAATTTTGCGATAAACAGGTGCATATAAATGTCTGTGCGATTGCCACCAAAACTTGACCACGACCATCACCACCAACACAATGGCAAGAAAGTCGACCCGAAGAGTGCCCCAAGGTAGGGCACGCTCCAGCACTCCTATGCATCCTTTGACTGCGTTCAAGCAGCCATCCGTCTCCATTGCACGCTCAAAGCGGCAGCGCAAACAAGATTACTACTTGCGTCAGCGAAGGCGATTGGCATTCGCAGCTCAACGGGAGAAACGCGAAAAGTGGGTCGGCACGGCCCGTGATACCCAACAGATCGTCCTTGGCGATGGCAAGTATATCACGCAGAGACTCTCCACCCATCCCCCTGCGTCGGTGGCTTCGTCACCTTTCCGGTCTGCGATGCCACTGGCTATGGTTAATCCCCAAGGCAACGCGCCCCCTAATGTGGTGCAGTGCTTCTACGACATCGCCCCCCAAATCATCATCAGCCAACAAGGCACCACGTTTTACCCACATTGCTCGCCTGACCTTGCCAACTGGCGTGGGTATAGGGCAAGCTCACCCACTTCCGAACCAAGCACAATTCGATTCATGCCCAACTCCACTCTAACTGCTGCAAGACACTTGATTACTGAAAACCAGCGGTATACGAGGCAATATCCCAACGCACTCCCGACTACGTCTGTGGGTGTTCTGTCCTTTGCGTCTCCTAAGCGGCCAGGTGGTGGCTTCTTGCATGGAGGTGATGAACAAGAGGAAACCCTTGCACGGTCGACATCACTTGTAGCTAGCTTACGATCAGCGCAGGCAAAAGAATTCTATCGGACCCACAGGAAGTTTTTGAACGCCGACGGTGCTGGTCTGCACGATCATTCCATGGTGTATAGTCCTGGTGTTGTCGTGTTTCGTATAGATGACGATGACACTGTCGATGTCGATCCAGCAACGTTGGGTTCCAGCTCGACAATCGCACCCTATCTTATCAATGTCCTTTCGAGCGTACCTGTGAATGCCGCTGCAATTCGTCAAAATTACCTCGTCACCTCTTCAGATGCACACGTCTTTGAGGAGGGTATACGGAGCACGATGTGTGATCGTATGGCGCGCGTGTTGCGTATTTTTCAGATCCGTGGCGACCGTGCACTCGTCCTAGGTGCCTTTGGATGCGGTTCCAGCCAAAATAACGTCGAGATGGTGGCCGAACTCTGGGCAGAGTTGTTGGCCTGCGGGACTCGGGAAGGAACAGAAGCAGGTAAAGAGGAAAGTAATCCCGCCAAGTTCAAGGGGGTCTTTGAGGAGATTGTTTTCGCAGTGCCCGGTAAACACTATGCGCCGTTCAAACAGGCGTTCGAAATGAAGGTCCTTGAGATGGAGGTGATCTCGGCAACCAGTGGGTAGTCGAGTGGAGGGGGCGTGTTCCGTAGGTTTCTGATACGGTCTCTCGGCCTGTTGGCGTGTTTCTATGTGTCTTTTTTGTTTTTCTAGCCGGTTTCTTATCTCCTTTTTTAATGATTACGGACGTCGATTATTTTACTGTAAACAATCGGACGTTCATGCCACGAACACCTCAAAATGACTATTATTATCCCTCTTCGATCTGATCGATATTCAACTAAGATCCTTGCGATAAGTACTACCACGTATCACAGCTACCAGAAAGATGGCATTGCCAAAGATCACGATCTGCGGTTAGTTCATACCACGAACCACAGAATTTCTCTCCATTCCTGAGCTGCAATAGGTACCCCCAGATGGGTTCACGACGAAATACGCACACTTTTCGATGGCATCGCACAAGTGATCGTGCGTACATCACTTGCGCAAACGCAAACCGTAATTGACTCACGTCGACGGCGCGATCGATACAGGTAGACGATGCGCCCACCCGTGCCGAGTTCGTTGCCCGTCTCCAACCCGGCGGGCCGTACGAGGGCACCGTGGGAATCTACCGACGCGACTCCTGCGCACCGCGCATCGGGGTCTTTGATCGCGAACTCGTGGAGGGGCTTCCTCCGAGCGTGAAATGGATCGCGCACAACGGGGCGGGGTACAACCAGATAGACGTGCGCGCGTGTCAAGAAAAGGGTGAGTTTCCGTGACGTGTCCGCCCCGGAAAGCAACACCTAGTAATACGCTGATCGACGCGGGCCTCGCCCCCATGTCCCCTTCCCCCAGGCATCGGCGTCTCCAACACCCCCGGCACGGTCGACGAAGCCACCGCCACCACTGCGCTCTACCTCGTCCTCTCCACCACGCGACACTTTTCAAAAGCCGAACGCGCCCTGCACGCGGGCACCTGGAACACCCCCATTTCCCCGGGGGACGCACACGACCTCGGCACGCGCACCCTCGGTATCCTGGGGCTCGGCGGCATCGGCCTCGTCCTCGCCCGCCTCGTACATCCCCTCCCCATGCGCGTATTGTACCACAACCGGCGCCGCCGGACCGACGTCCCCGAGTGGTGTGAGTACGTCGAGAGCGTGGACGCGCTGTGTGCACGGTCGGACGTGCTGAGCGTGCACGTGCCGCTGTGCGAGGAGACGCGCAGCTTGGTGGGGGAACGCCAGATCAGGGCGATGAAGCGCGGGAGCGTGCTCGTGAACACAGCACGTGGGGGTGTGGTAGACGAGGCGGCGGTGATTCGAGCGTTGGAGGACGGACACGTACGTGTGCCTCTCTTTCTTGACGTGCGCCCGCGGACGACGTTGACTCGTCGTTGATCTTGATCTAGCTGGCGTCGGTCGGTCTGGACGTGTTCCCTGACGAACCGCGGGTAAACCCCCGGTTGCTCGATTTCCCGCAAAACGTGCTGTTGCCGCACGTTGGGGCGCGCACGGAGGACACGGAACGAAAGATGGAAGTGTGCGCGATGACCAACCTGAGGGATTTCCTGCTGACCGGGTCGGGCAAGGACCTCGTCCCAGAGCTGAGATGATGCGCGCCACATGGCCGAATAGACCGAGAAATCCATGCCGTTTTTTTCCCTCGTTGGCCTTGTTATCTCGGACGGCAGTCGGCCGTGTCGCGGTTAGAGTGGACGGAGCGTAGTTTGTAACATATAACTTGAACTTGCCCTCCAAGCTCGGTTCCGAGTTTGATCCCACCCTGTCCCCCCGATTTTTTTTGACTCTCGTACTCTGCTTTGGACCAGTTCGCGATGGCGCGTCAACCCCGAATCATGATTTGCGGTTAGACCCGGGACGGGCATCGTGTTCGAGATGAGAACGCTGATGGATGGCCGATCGTTTGTAGGAGACATCGTCTGGGCGCACGAACATGTCAAACAGCTCTTTGACGGCCTCGCAGACGTCGTCGTGCGTTCCCTCCATCCCATCCCATCCCATCCCATCCCCCCCTGATCTGACCGACGCTCCCTGACAACAGCACATGAACTCGCCCGATCGTGCCGACTTTCTCGCAGGCCTGAAACCGGCCGGCAAATACGACGGTATCGTCGGGATCTACCGCATCAACGCCTCGGCGGCCCGGATCGGGGTGTTTGACAAGGAGATCATCCGTGCGCTCGCCGAGACGGGCACCGTCAAGTGGATCGCGCATAACGGGGCGGGATACGATCAGATCGACGTGCTAGAATGTGCCGCACAAGGTGGGGCGTTCTCGTTCGTCTTAACCGCCCCCCCTTTTTTTCCTTTTCGCTCACTCACGCCTCCCCCCCCAAAAAGGCATCAATGTCTCCAACACCCCCGGCGCGGTTGACGAAGCCACTGCCACGACCGCGCTCTACCTCGTCCTCTCCACCCTGCGCCACTTTTCAAAAGCGGAACGTTCGCTGCGCGCCGGCACCTGGAACGCCCCCATCTCCCCGGGACAGACACACGACCTCACCGGGCGCACCCTCGGGATCCTCGGGCTCGGCGGCATCGGCCTCCGCCTCGCCCACCTCGCCCACGCCTTCCCCATGCGCGTCGTGTATCACAGCCGGCACCGCGTTGCGGGCGCCCCCGCGTGGTGCGAGTACGTCGAGAGCATCGAGGGGCTGTGTCGTGAGGCGGACGTGCTGAGCGTGCACGTGCCGCTGTGCGCGGACACGGTGCACCTCGTAGGGGAACGCGAGATCCGGGCGATGAAGCGCGGGAGCGTCGTCGTCAATACCGCGCGGGGAAAGGTCGTCGACGAGGAGGCGATGATTCGGGCGCTCGAGGACGGTCACGTGGGTCTCTCTCTCTTCCTTGAGGACGATCGTGGGCCCGCAGTTGGCTGACGCAGTGGAGGTGACAGCTGTCTGCGGTCGGGCTCGACGTCTACCCTGACGAACCAGCCGTCAACCCGCGCCTGCTCGCCTTTCCGCAAAACGCGCTCCTCCCGCACATGGGGACGTACAACCAGGATACAGAACGCCAGATGGAAATCCGTGCGCTCACCAATTTGAGAGACTTTTTGCGCCATGGTAGGGGCAAGGATTTGGTGCCCGAGTTGAGGAGCAGATTGTAGCGTGTAGATGCCCCCCCGGATACTTTGCTATGAGCCATGTCATGCGTCGGAGAGAACACGATCGGGTTTGCCAATCCATCAGTCACACCATCATCGCATCCGCGGATCAGTTGATAAACGCTCGTGTGCACTAGGCAGTCAGATACGACTATCGTTGCCCCTCATAGCTTCGCCCGTGGTCCCACCTGACCATGCCCTACCTCCCCCTTGGCCCTCTCACGCAACTCTCGTCGTAAAATCTTGCCCGACGCGCTACAACAGCCGACCTCGTCAGCACCACTGTACCGACAGCCACCAAGACCCCTACCTTTTCGGGATCTGACCCACTGCGACGACACCACCCCGCAGCTTCTTGTGCGCCGCCACGCGATCCGCGACCCACGCTTGCACCTGAACGGCGAGCGCGGCGCTCTCGTGCGGCGTGAGTGGGCGTGCAGGCACGATGTACGCTCTAGAGCGAGTTCAGACAAGTACGGAGAGACGGTACTGGCGTACCTCGGCAACTCGGTCGCTTCTTCTTTGTTATGTACACCGACGACAGCGACATCGGCAACGTCTGGATGTTGAAGAAGCAGTGCCTCGAGCTCCGCGGGCGCCACTGCACCGCCTATCAGCAAAAAACGAGGCGCAGACGTGATGGGAGTTGAACTTGCCTTGGAAACCCTATCAAGAGCACCCGTGGGTTACACGAAACGGCGACTGACGAGGAGGTATGTACATACCTTGTACTTGATCAACTCTTTCCGTCTGTCAACGATCGTGAGAAATCCTTCGGCATCGCTGATCGCGATATCCCCCGTCTTGAACCACCCGTCGGGGGTGATCGCCGACGCCGTCGCACTGGGATTATTCAAGTACCCCTGACGAGTCAAGCGTGAGCGATGTGCAAAAGGCTACCAAACCTTGACCACACACCTTCATCACCGTCGGCCCTCTGACCCACATCTCGCCCGCACCTTCGATATCGGTAATGATCTGCAACACCACGTGTCAGTGATCAATACCAGCAACACGAGGCACAAAGCGTTACACGCTCACCTCTCCCGCGTCTTCGCGGACCAGCCGAACCTCGAGGTTGGAAATCACGCGGCCAACAGAACCGATGTGTGTATTGGCGTCCTCCGGGCGTAATAGCGTCAACGTCGGGGAGGTCTCTGTGAGACCGTATGCTAACACCGCGCGTGGGTCAGTGTGGTAGCTGGATTTGCAAATTGGTGGGCTCACCCTGGCAGACAGCGACGTTCGCACCGACCTTTTGGAGACGCTTTCGTATGGCCGCTACGAGGTTTGCCCCCAAAGGCGCAGCGCCAGAGTAGATCGTGCGTATGGAGGTCATGTCATACTTTTCGATAGCTGTCGAGGAAAGAATCAGCCCGTGAAACCGGAGAAAGCCTGATTTCCACATGGACATACCCTCATGACGAGAAAGTACAACCAACATTGGCGGAACGACCAACAATACCGTCGCCTTGTGTCTTTCCACGGCCTCACAAAACCGCACTGGGTCAAAACCTGCCATAATTACCACCGGGGTGCCCAGCGAGAGAGGAAAGAACAACAACTTGATCGCACCATAAATATGGAAATACGGCAATGGCCCAAGAAACACGTCTGGCGGCGGACCCTCGACGTCGGCCAACGACGGTGCCAGACACGGCGTGGTGCCCGGCCACGCTGGTCTCACCATCTCGATGAGCGCGACGAGATTGGCGTGCGTTGTCTCGACACCTTTGGGTTTGCCCGTCGTCCCGGATGAGTAACAGAGGTACAGCGTCTCGTTCGAGCGTTCTCCGTCAAAGCCAACCTCGTCGGGGAGCACACCGCGGCCAAAAAACGCGTCGAGTGGGACGAATGCTGTGGATACGGGGTCAGGCACACCGGTGAGCCAGTGCGAGGTCACCAGGACGATTCTGGAACGAATGTCCGATTCGGTACAGCCGAGGGACTTGAGTGTATCCTGGACGATGGGCACGAGTGTCGGATGGGTAAAGACGAGGCGGGCGCCGGCGTCGGTGTATTGATGGGCAAGTTCGGTGGGGGTATAGGCGCTGTTGGCAAGGGTCGCGCGGAAACCGGCGGCCGCGACGCCATGCAAGAGGATGGGCCAGACGATGTTGTTGGGAGAGAAGATGAGGATGGTGGGTGGGGTGGTAGGATCGTGTGCGTGTGCGAGGGGTGCGGGGAGGTTATGGAGGGAGTATGCAAGCTGGAGGGCGTATGAGCGGAGGGCAGCGCGAGTGAGGACCGTCGCGGATGCCGAATCGATGAACGCGGGCGAGGTAGCGGGGAAGCCACCGACGAGATCCGGTGCGTCTGGTGTTGTGCCCAGGAGATGGGTGAAGATGGACCTACGAAACACGGGCACACTCGGGTATGGTGAGGTCAACATCATTATGGTGCGAAGCAACAAGGGCTACTTATTTATGTCCTTGGCAACAGTGGGGAGGGCTAGGTACAAAGGCACGCCCATGCCCCTGCCACGTCCCCGACCTTGAATGCCCTGTCAGCCAAGCGTGCCGCTTCTGAATTAGCGGTTAGAGTGGCACCCGGCTGTTGTGCTGGCAAGAGTAATCGGGTGATAATAGGTAGAGCCGTGTGTCATCCGCGATGTGTCATTGCCCGGCTAATCTAATCAGTGCCTCTTCTCGTCTCCTGCCAGCACGACAATGTCCTTCTTCCTCTGCGTAGACTGCGGCGGGTCAAAGACCTCCGCCGTCATCGCCAACCGCGACGGCAACATCGTCGGCCGCGCTCTCGGTGGCCCATCCAACTTTGCCTACATGTCCGCGACAGACTTTCAACACGCCATCCAAACAGCCGTTTCCAACGCACTCAAGACGTGCATCTCACCCCCCGCCACGGAACCCGTGCCCCTCCCCGTCGCCCCAGGCGTCTTCGCCTCCGCCTGGTTCGGCATCTCTGGCGTCGACTCTCCCGCAGCAGCGCGAAATGCGGCCGCCGCCATCGCACCGCTCATCAACCTCCCCTTGGGCCCACAGCTCACCGTCGCCAACGATACCCATCTTCTCGCTGCGCCGCTCCAACTCCACCAAGACATCGCCCACGCTGTGGCCGTCATCGCCGGCACCGGCTCCTGCGTCGTGTCATTTACCCGAGGTGCCTCGGGCTCCCTCGTCGAGCTTGCGCGGACAGGCGGGTGGGGATGGATCCTCGGTGACGAAGGCGGTGGGTTTCACGTCGGCCGAGAGACGATGCGGTTGATGATGCACGATCTGGCGTGTTCGTCGTTGGGGATGACGCCCACACCGAGAAGCAAGCTGAAAGAAAAGGTGCTCGCGCGGTTCGGGATCACCGGGGAAGAGAACGCAGCCGAGGTGCTTCCCGTGATACACATCCCCGAGCCACACCCCCAGAACGCGTCCGCATCTGAATCTGCACCCAAAGTACCCGCATATCACCAGGTCGCGCGCGAGAAGCGTCTCTCACAGCTTAGTCCATTGGTATTCGAAGCGGCGTTCAAGGAGGGCGACGAATTTGCACTGAGGGTGCTCAGGAGCTGCGCTGGAGCGCTCGCGGATCAGATTGCGATGTTGTGTCTGACCCCGGGCGAGGGCGTTGTGCTGAAGCCGAGGGGGGTCAAGCCCGAGGACGCGATCTTGTGTTTCGGGGGCAGTTTGGTCGGGGTCGAGGCATATAGGGAGCTCGTGTTGGACGAGCTCAAGAAGCGAGGGTGCATCTTTCGGTACGTCGAGTTTGTCGAGGACGCGGCGGCCGTTGGCGCAGTTGGTTTGGCCAAGTCCCTTGAGTACCTGCCCTAGTGAAATGTTCCCACGCCGTTCCCTATGAAAGAAAACACGCCCGTCTCTTCTTCTTTCTTTCGTGCGGCGACACGGCCAAACTTTTCCCCATGTTGCTCATGGCTGCGCAGCGTCCACGCGGCCGTTCGAGTGTCAGGCCGTGTTCCGAGCAAATTGGACTTCTTAGCACCCATTTGTCGTGTCTTCGAGACCCTTTGGGGACAAGAAGAGGGGACGGGTCGGTAGTTCCGTACATCACTGTCTGGTGTCCTGATAGCGAGGCTCTATATGCAGTATCGAAATACAGGATTCTCTGCAAGCGCCGTCTTGGAAACTGCGAAGCCCAATTCTGACGTGACTTGCGGCGTCTACAAAGCTCGTGGTGGCTTGATATAAGACGCGGGTTGAGCACTGCTAACGTTATCCGCTACTCTACGTCAAGATCAGACGTCGAGCCTCGCACGCCATTCGATCCCGTTGAACGGCGCTGCAGCCCACTCCGACGATAACAGAGTTCGGTCAGAGAAACGCAAGATCGTCCAAAGCGTCCGGTTCTCTTCCCGGCCGTTGCACTCACATTTATGGTCCCACGACAATGGTTGTGTGTATGTGCCTTGCTATTCGACGTCTACCGTTCACAGTTTCTCCAGGTCGGTCGGGGTGGTGCTATTAGTACAAGATCGTTGGCGTTTACCGTGGTCTCGTGCGTCTCCCCCATATCTTCCGCTCATTCTCAGTACGCGTCACTCCAAGCCATCGTCTGGAGTGAGTACAGCCCACCGTTTCCTTTGGGACCCGATCGCGTGTCCCTGCCCATTTACGAGACATGAGTGAATATATCACGAATCATCCTATCTACACCAGAACAGGAATCACAATCACGTCGATGAAAGGGTGCAACCAGGGGCGATGCATAGTCGTTTGAAGATAGGTCCTATTCATCCTGGAATATATATCACCATTCTGTCTCACATACTGCTGAAGAGAAATGAAACGTGAGCAATGCTTGAGAGGATGTCGTTCAACGTGAGGGACATGCCTAGACGGCCCATCAGTGCATCGCCGGGCAATTCAAGTGTGGCATGGCCTGTGAATGTTGTTGGATAGACCAACATGCCGGCGGCGAGCAGTTTCGATCGGTCCTGCCACACTTTTCCAAGGGTCTCGCCACCGGGATAGCGCCACGCAGCAACCCTAAAAGCGAAAATGATGATCCGATAGAGTAGATGCTACGTACCAACAAACGCATGTAACTTTGCCGCTGGGAAAGGCTTGAATGGATTTCCGAGCCCTTACCAACGCTATCCATTGAAGTCAACGAGTAAATACATGAGTGGGTTGAGTTGGAAGTATAGTTCGAGCACGTGACACGCACTAAGGGTTCAGCTCTCCCACCGGCACATTGTTCGGCTCTACCACAATTTTATCTGCACATGGCGGTATGTGAAAATACTCTTGTCTTCTCAAATCCCACACTCAACGCCAACGGAATCCCTTGCCAGAGCCATGAAAGACCGCTGAGCATTGTATACAACGCTTACGCCAAGCTCACTCACCAAGAGTTGATCCTCTTCCTCAAAGTTCGCAACTTGCCCACGTCTGGTGGACATCCAGAGTTGGTATCGCGATTAGCACACCACGACTTCCACACATACCACTTCCCAGCCGCGTCGGTAGCAAGTCTCTCCTCATCCTCGGATGCCGCAGAAGATGTCAAACGAGACTCGGAGTCACTTCAAGCGCGCACGCCAGACCTCCCAGTCGAGATTCTGGCAGACGTCCTCGACCACGTAGGCAACTGGCCGCTCTGTCGGGCCCTCGGCGTGCCCACTTCACTGCCAGTACCCCATGAGTGGCGCGCTGCATGCGCCACCGATCTCGCCATGCTCACTGGTTCCGTCCCCCTCATTCGAGCCTCCGACCCAGCCGTCAATCCACCTACACGACTCGGTGCTGCTGCCGCCATCCGCTTCGGGTACGTCAACGTGCTCGAATTCTTACTCACGCAACACCGTCCCATCTTTCTGTCTCTCTTTGGGGACGACTTGATTCCGATCACGGCATCAAAGCACGGTCGCATCGCCGTGCTTGCATGGTGGAAACATGGCATCGAGCAACACGCCGAGCTGGTGCTCCCACCGAAACCAGGTACTATTTCCGAGGCGATAGACGTCGCCTCGTGCAACGGAAAGACGACCTCCCTCGACTGGTGGGCCGCGTCCGGTCTCCCTCTCGAATACACCGAAGCCGCGCTTGAGCAGGCGAGTTCAAAAAACTACGTCGCTGTCCTCGACTGGTGGAAGCGACAGCATGTGCAGACGGGTTTACCTCTCAAGATTGGTCGTGCCATGGACATGGCCAGTGCGGCTGGGCATGTCGGCGTGCTCGAATGGTGGGCGAGGTCGCAGCTCGAGTACCAATATGACCGCCGCGTCATGCAGCATGCGAGTTGTCTTGGCAAGGTCGATGTCTTGGAATGGTGGTTGGGGAGCGGACTGCAGGTTTCGTTCGACGAAGAGGCTCTCACCGGAGCGACGCGTCATAACCGTAGCGAAGTCCTTGAGTGGTGGGATAGGAGTGGGCTCCCTATCCAGTATCGGGTGTGTGACATCGAGGAAGCCTTGGAGGAAGCTATCGGAGGTGGAGACAAGGCGAGGCGATGGTGGAAGAAGAAAGGCGTCGACTTTAATGCGACTGACAAGGAGTGGATGAAGCTTCAGAATTTGAACTGACGATCAGTATTGACCTTGTTTACTTGTTAGCCAGAGACACCGCGCGAACCGTTGGTATTCAAAGACTACTTACCACCTCTGTAAAACTCAGTACCAGATTTCCTAGGGTTTAGTCTCAAGACAATGTATTTTATGGGATAATACAGTGAATGTGTACACTTTTTTCCCGAACAAGGATCGTATGCGGAGAGCAGCCCCCATGCTGAATGCCCAGCACAACGAAATAAATATTCAAGATACCCAGCAGTTGTAAATCATACAACCCCGCTGCTATTATCCCTCGTGAAGGTGCCTGGGAAGAAAGTAAGCGGGGAAAATCGTCGCTGACGTGAAGCCACGTACTGTCCTAGTACTTTGTTCATCCGGAACATGTCGATCTTGTCGACAGCAAAGACAGCACGGAGTGCATCATCACAAACGATCTCCTTCCTATTCAAAGGATTTTGAAGTTCGTTCTCTCGGATATACTCCCACAACTTCTTGACGACTTGTGGGCGAGACAGCCTCTCTACCGCAAGCACGGCAGACAACGGAACGCTACAAAATAGCGAAACGGTCAGTCACACACACACACAGTGCGGAGTCGAATGCACCCCCCCCGAAAAAAAAAAAGGGCAGGGGCAATGAGTCAAGGTCACCTGAGCGTATATTCCTTCGCGAACCCTCCCTTGGCCGCGTTCCGCTTCTTCGGCTTGGGCTCGCCGTCCTCGCCGTCCGAGTCCACCGTCTCGGCACTCTTCTTTGGTTTCTGCTTCGCTTTCCGCGGGCTCGACGACGCGCGGGCGGCGGTCGACGAAGCAGCGCCTCGCCGCGACCGACCGTTGATTTCGGCCGACAACTTGCGTGCCAACACCGCATCGCTCTCCTCCACGCTCTTCTTCTTCATCCCCCTTTTCTTCCGTGGCGACGACTTGGTCGTCGCCGCGTTGTCGTCGTCATCCTCCCCCTCCCCTGCGTCCTCACTGGGCTCGGTAGGCGGCTGCTCCTCTCCCTCGCCCCCCTCGGTCGACGCAGCCCGACTGACGAGCTCGAATATCCGCGCAATAGTCTGATTGACGTCCTCGCGCCGAATTTGGAGCACCTCGGACGTCAACCTCAGATGGGCGTACTGAGGGTCTTCCAGAAGCGCTTTGCGGACGCGTTTCGCGCTGATCGTGGAGAGGTCCGTGCCCGGGGCGGTGAGAATGCGTGTGATGGGCCCTTCGAGCGCTTCGAGGTCGAGTTTCATCGTGTTTCGTATGTGTGTGTTTCGCCGACCGTTGGTTGGGAAAGGTGAGGGGGTACGCTCGGTTAGCGTATCACAGGGTCAATAGCCTGGTGGGATGTTGTTATGCCCGAGGTTCGTTATGGCGTAGATTTAGTAGTTTGTCGCCTGTAACAGGGCGTATGAACACTAGCGAATGCTTGAAGCAGCTCAACGTCGTCGTCGTCGTCGTCGAGCACCACTCGCGCGTCGAACGTCCGAGACCACTGCCAGCTCATCACCAAGCAAGACCAAACAAGGCCCTAGGGTACGAGGTTCACCATTATAAATGGTTAATAGATATACGTCTAGAGGATCCCCCCCGTCATCTCTAGATCATCCAATCCTGTCGTGCAGGGTCACCAGGAGGGGGAAACACCCCGCCGACGTTCTCCCTGTTGCTCTCCGGGTTGTCGTTCCTCCTGCTCTCGCCGTGCGCGCTCCACGATCCGGGTCCGGACGTAGATCAGGACCGCAACGGCCACACAAAGACCTACGAGCAACATCGTCTCCGCAAACTCGTCCGCGACCTCTTCGCCCCGGTGTCCGCCCCGCAACGCCGCATCAAAGTAATCTTCCGGTCCAAAGTCACCATCCCGTTCGTTCTCGGCGTTCCTCCTGTCCCTTGCCCACTGAAGTGAAGGTGGACTTGATCAGCGGAAACGATCTGCGCGAAACGCATTCAACGGACCTGGACGGGATCCTCCTCTTCTTCGCGTCGGGCTCCGCCCGTCCGGCGTCTGTGAAACTCTTCTCGAGCTTTGCCAATGTACCATGAGCCATCGTCTCGGAAATCGTCCTCCAGTTCCTCAGCGGTGGAGATAACTTGTTCGTCCGTAGTATCGGGTTCCAGAGAAGCAGCGTCGATTTCCCGTTTCAAATTCGTCCTCTCCGGGATAGACACTGGATGTTTGTCAATCTAGGGCTCGGCGATGGAGTGGCATAAAGGAATCCGTACATTTATCTTCATCGTGGCCCCACAGAGGAAGACCATTTTGTCCACCCTGTAATGTATGCCAAACGCTTCTGGAATACAGTTTAATCAAGGATAACAACACGGGAAGGTACGCTTCGCTATTCGTTTCCAACGCCTGATCATAATGGCGCTTTGCGAGATGGAAATCCTATCGGAAGGGTCGATAAGAACCTGGCTTCGTCTCCTAAGCGTCGACACTCACCTGAGGTACACCCCTGCCGTTTTCGTACATCCATCCCAGGTTCCACATCGCGAGCGCGCTCAACTGCGTGTCCGCTGCACTCTGGTAATATCTGGCAGCCTTTTCCCAACGAACCGATTCAGGCTCGTCTGGGACACCGAGCCCATGGTAGTAATAGTCCCCGACTTTGACCAACGAGTCAACGTTGCGTTGTGCAGCGGAGCGGGTCCACTGAGTGAGCGCGAGTCGTGCAGTATCGTTGGACGCTTCGATGGGAGCGAAGCGCGTCGTACGCAGGATGCTTCTGTCTATAAAATGCAGACGATACGTCAGCTCCAACTCATGGCCAGTGGACTAACGATTGAACTAGCCTTGGTCCAAGACGTACGCGAGGTTGTTCTGGGCCACTTCTGAACCTCTCTCCGCTGCGATCCACCATTTGAGAATGGCCATTTCATTACCACGGACGGTACCACTGTTCCAGGCAAATTCGGCATCGTCGACGAGGTCCTCATCCCAAAGCCCACGTTCCGCGACAAGCTTGTAAAACGAAACAGCGTTCGCACACGAACCGGCTGCATAACCTTGAGGAAGTCCAGCAGTGTGCATATTCATCGTGTGGATCTTGGCGAGGTAAAAGTGAGCTTCAAACGGAGAGCCGTAACGAATGGCCGTCTCAAAGTAAGTCCCTGCCAACTTGATCTCGCCGTTATCTTGATTCGAGGATGAGGTCGTTCAACGAGAAGTATCTTGCATGCACGTACCATAGTGGTGTTTCCCGATGTTGACAAATGCTTCTGCCAATTCTTGCCCCGCCGCATGCGAAAAGTATCCCATGGCCTTGTCGACGTCTTGGTGTCCTTTGACCAAGCCGTCTCGCCACATAATACCTAGTTCATTATGGCACTCTCGATCACCATACTCCGCACCACGCTCAAACCACATCATCGCCATCTCATAGTCCCGCTTCACACCTTCCCCGCGCATGTACATCCTACCCAAGTACGCAGCACTTTTCGCTGCCCACCCTGGTTGGGTGACACCTTCACCCTTGTCATTCAGGGTGTTGTGCTGGAGTGGATGGATCGGATCGCGAGGCCAAACTTGACGCGCAATCTTGAGAAAGTAGGACCGGGCGAGATTGAAATCTTGACCGATGCGTCCCACACCTTCGGAACCAGAGCCAATCCCACCCGAAGTCGCATAGATACTTCCCTGATAGAAGATCTTGCCGAGCTTGTACGCAAAGTCCATTTCTCCGCGGTCGGCGTTGAACTGGAGAGGTCAGCGTAAATCGAGACACTGGTGCCTTGGCACACATAACATACCATGTAGTACTCGAGTAGATCCTCCCATGTTTCACCTGCAGCTTGAGCAAAACCTGCTTTTACAGCTGGCTTTATGACGTTGAGCCCTGTCGATGCGACGCTGGCGCCTGGCCCGTACACTCCCCCGTCCAAATCGGAGAGTCGCGTATGTGTGTAGGGTAGGGCAAGACCCCCGGGAGGGCCTGACAAGAACATCTCCATGGCTGTTAATACGTGTCAATGGATCATACGAGCTACATGATACGGGTCGGATGTTTACCGGTATCAGCAGCTGCTTCGTACCATTCTACAGCCCGGGAACAGTCTTCCAATGTGCTGATACCACTCCAGTAACGGTAAGCGAGTGCCATTTGCGCGCCTTTGTGTCCTCCCTGTGCGGCAAAAGTGTAATACAACATAGCTTTGGCTTGATTCACCGGTACCGTGTCTGCATAACCTGTGGCATAGAAGAACGCAAGGAGGGCTTGCGAGGTCGCGTTTCCAGTCAAAGACGCATGTGTAGAGAAATACGAGTACGCGAGCTTAGGGTCTGATGGAAAGTAGACACTTGGAGGGAACTGTGAACAATGTTTCCTCAATCCAAAGCATGGCACAAGTTCCAATAAAAAGAACGTACGAGGGACAGACGAGCAAGAGTGTACAGTGCATCCGTGTTTCCAAGTTCGGAGGAATACTGGAGCAAGTCAATCACTTTTATCGCTTTGCCACACATCTCTTCGTCCCTTTTCCGAGCGTCTGCAGCCGAACTATCCGTCCGACAGAAAATTCGAAAGGGAGAGTATTTCTGACGAAGTTTGATCGCTATGCGAATGGCGCGACCGATGGGTCCTGGACCCTGAGCGCTGGGCAAATAGGATGAGAGGAACGACAGTGGTTGTGAGGTGCTTGTTTGTGAAAATGGGTCGTGGTCATAGGGTGGTGGGTATGCGGTGAGATTGGAGAGGGTTGCTATCGCAAGCTTAAAGGCATGCGTAGCTATTCAAACATTAACCATAGCGTGAAATCTCAGCGCATAAGGATCAAACCTTCAGTTGCCCGTTCAATATCCGCTAGTGCGCGTTGGGGTGGCTGCGAATTGGCGTGGTCAATGATAGTTTACTTGCGAATGCGGCGGGAATGTGAAGGTGATACGCATGGACTTACGGGCGCCTCGTGAACATCATGGGTACTGAATTCGGGTGTGGGTTCGGGTTGTACCTGACAGAACACGTTGGTCAGGATCACAAACGAACATTGAGTGCTTGTCCTACACTTTGAGCAGAAAATGATCCTTCTGGTTGTGCAGAGACAGAGAATGCACCTAGCGCGACGAGCCCAAAGGCCAGCCACGCGGATCGACGCGTTCGGGTTCTGCGACACGCAGTCATGATGAAGGAAACCACCAAGATTCCCGAACAACTCTCGAGAAGACGAAAGGTTATGGGTCGTAAATGTCGAGTTACAGAAGTGGCCGCCGGACACCAGCGTTGCACTGCCACAGAGCGAATACAGAGATGCCACGTTTCCTCTGTCATCATGATCACAAATTGGGTTCTGGTAAGTAAGCACATTCGGTATCTAACTGATAGAGGGGGCATCAGGTTTCAATATTAATGGATGTCAAGCACGCTAGTAACGAGGCATCTGCCATTGTCAGATCCAATTGAGCACCAGGGTCTTGCCAAGGGCTGTTGGAATGGTGCTCACCGGTCAGTGCTAAACAACTGGTTAGGGATCCGTTATTCCAACTGCACCTTGCTATATCGACGTCCCTGACGCTTGCTCCGAGACCGGGTTTATAACAGCCTCGGCGCCATGACACCCCTGGCTCAGCCTGATATGTCTGCGCACGTAGTCACATCGCGAAAAGACAGAACCACAGCTGGAACAGCGCCACTTGATCTCCAGGTGCTTGGCGAGGTGTCGCTGCAGACTACTGACCCTGAGTCTCTCCAGACACCCACCCCAACTGCAGTGACACCAGCCGCTGTAGAGTCCCTTTAAGCCATGCGCTGTACGGACATGCATCCAGACCTCTTTGTTTCCTCCTTCAACCCATTCCCCACAAGGCTGATTCTTTGCTACCTCCCAGTTACACCGATACCGCGAGGAGTACCGCGAGGAGGGATGCGAAGGGACTCCAGACTTGGATCTCTTCAGGTCTATGCAGGATATCACGTGCTGAGCTGATGACGATATAGCAGGCGCCTGTAAATCAGGGGACATGGACATAAAAGGCAAAGTTGACACCGAATTCGGACCCGGCGGTATTGCGGGCCCAGTTGCTGTAGAAAATCGGCGGTCAAGGAGCGATCCTAGCGGTTGACTCGCGGTGGGCTCGTCAGACGTTGTTCCCGGATATCGGTCAGCTGGGCTCGGGAAATATTCGTGATGGTCGCGAGACAACACACTTCCATGACAACGACAGAAATCGAGTTCGGCCGCTCTGCCGTTCGCGGTAGGGAGGTGGACCCCAAGACTCTGGCTGAGAGACCTCATGAACTGATGCTCGTGTGGAGCTGACCTGCGGAGGATTGACGTTTTTCTCACATCTCAGCTGTGAGCTGCACATACATGGAGAACAAATATTCGTCACGGTTGGGACGGCTCCTGTCCATCATTACTATCTCTGCCTCTCCGGAGAAGAAATCGTCAAAAGAAGACTCTGGATGAGAAAAATATGTCAGGCGGGGGAGTCTTGCCATGCACTGCGCGATGACCCAAGTGTCCATGGTTGCCTTAAAGTGTACTGCGAGCTTGGCTGCAGATATATATAGGTATGGAGGTGCTGTAGTGTTAAACACCACTATCTACGTCTTCGGCGGCGCCGTATTAAGGTAAAATCCTGTCCGCCAGATTGTCTTCAGGAGCACGTAACTTACGTATACCTTATCGCTCACCACGAGGTTGGCAAGCCACGTAATTGCTGAGTTCGGGTCCCACCCAGCACAGAATGTTGAAGATAAAATATTGTAAAACACGCTATGTAGCACAAGATGTAGTGTGTATGTATACGGTTATTAATTAGGGCATGAAGTAGTGGGCAGCTACGTCGTGGATGTATGGTATTGAACGATGGCATATGAGCGAGTGGTCTAGATCTGATCTGATCGTTGTGCAGGCCCGGCCCGAACTTCCTATGAAGCTAACCTGGCGCGAGCCCATGCCACAGCCGGAGCCAAGGCCTGAGCAGTGCACACGCCCCTCTTGCAGTGCAAAACCGATCGTGATCAGAATTCCACGGTCCTCCGGGCACCCCTGGACATGCAAGCAAAGGAAGGTGATTGTCATTAGGACAAAGGGACGGAGTGACTCTCTCGCAAGTGAGGTTAACATCCAAACTCCCAATAAATTGGAGGCACATTAAATAACAATACAGGTTCGTTGATGCACAGAAATCGAAAGAAAATGTACATATGTACAATGTATTATCTCCCACGAACGAGCACTGGCGACCGTCCAATCGCCACTGAACGTCATGTTTCATCACAAAGGTTCTTTCCTTCACGTGTACGAAACACTCTGGTCTCGCCAAACTGCCGAATAAAGAGGAACCGTGCAGGGACGACCAAGGGCCGATAGCGAGTTGGCGGTAGATACGGGTGAAGCAGAGTAATTGAAGTGATAGCTAACGAACTGGAAGTGGGACTCCAAGTCTGGGAGAAACTCCTAAGAAAAAAAAAAGCTTACATAAAACAACCTTGCGGGCCGTTTTGCGCATCCGTAAAGATGCTTGCCGCAAACATTTTGGATCATTCCACGGCCCTCCGGGCCTACCTGAACCCGCAAGCGTGTAATGGGACTGCGAGGACGCATTTCTATTCGCGCCAATTTCGCAAGAGGACTCGGATGAGACAAGTACAGATGAGCAAGAGGGGGAAACCGTCACAACATTCTATAGTGTTAGTGTTGCTTCAAGTTGCTTGGTTCTGCTCGATTCCCTCGGGCAACCTTTTCCCTTTTCGAGTCCACCCGGTAAATTGATTTGTGATAGGGGAAACTGCAAAACTACCAGCGATAACTCGTGGAGGCGCAGCAAGTAAACTGACCTTTTTCTGCGGGCCGTTTACGGTCCGGTGGGGCTGCTCGAGTCCCACTCAGACTTTCTGATGGATCGTGAGACCTGGCCCTTTCAGTTCCACTGCTGTACTACTTCAGCCAAACATCAGTCGGCTCATGCATGATCATCCACCCGGATCCAGGCAAACATTGTCTGATCTTAGTCTGGTGACCTGCCCGCCTATGAGTGCCATCAATCACTTTGTGACTTGATCTGAGAAAAGTCCTTGGGGTTATATAATTGGGCTGCACGGGTTCCCACGATCGGGTGATTTTTGACCAATCAAAAAAACGGGACTATTGAATTGAAATGGCAGAGAAAATAAACCTTGGAATAAACTCCTTAGATTATGGCCGTCGCTCCAAGCCAGGCTGCTAGATCATGAATGGTGATTGGTGCCTTCTTTGACCTCCCATGAGCGTGCGTCAATCGTGAAATGGACACCACTTCCATAACGCAGGCCATAACTTAGTTACACCTTATACGGCCTGCAACAACGCAATCCGAAATTGATAGGCTAGATGCTCTCTGAGCATCTGTAATCATTCACCACCTCAGCTCGCACACCTGTATCTTGGAAAAGTTCCAGACTGGACTTCTGCCGGTGCAGCGCTGCTCCACGAAAATTGATGTACTGATGCTGATATTGTCATAACAGAGGATATGGAACCTTTGAGCGATTCGGATTACCTTATCCACACATTGAGATGCCAGCTGGTTCAACAGCGCAGAAAGCGATGTGAACGGGACGCAAAGGCCACACCGGGCAAGTGCTTCAATGATCTGTCGTGGCACGCCGTTCGTCCATAAAAAGAGAGTGAATGGCGCAGCGAAGTAGAGGCTGTGGTGGAACCGCATTTTCACAAGTTATGTGATAAGAGTGCTGACAGCAAAGAATGGATTGATATTTATGCCTACTATGTGCCAACAATCCTTCAAAGCATGCTCTTTAGTCACCCGCTCAGTCTGTGCAGTACTGTAATTGACTTCACTGAGGACGGGCGGATGTTGGAGAACCGTCTCACCGACGGTCGAGGTGATATCCCAGGAGTCGCAAGGAATTCGGGTGTGATGGAAGGAAGTTTCAATCATAGGCGAATTTTCTTGATGCTATCCTTTGAGCGGTACTGGACGAAGTTATTTGACTTTGTTGTGTCACGTTTTTGGAGAATTGTACGGTTCCTTTATTTTTAACCTTGCGTGTACGACCCCTTCGGCTTCTTGCATTCCTCTATGACGTTGCACCCCAGAGTGGTATTCAACATCCCACTGTTCCAACGTCAAGGTGCTGTCGGAGATGCCTTCGCAGCACGATTAGCGCCGAGCGGGTCTATCT
Organism: Boletus coccyginus; assembly: GCA_025782845.1. NCBI lineage: Eukaryota > Fungi > Basidiomycota > Agaricomycetes > Boletales > Boletaceae > Boletus > Boletus coccyginus. The sequence continues at coordinate 120,148 of JAHZSR010000065.1, read as the reverse complement.
ACCAGCAAAGGTGTCGTTTGTCTTCTTGAACAAGTAGCAAGATGTCCTGACTGTCCATGATGCAGACATCTATCTTGGCGTTCCTCTCTTCACCACATACCCAGATTAGCAGGTCCTTCCTCGCTCTTGCGACCCGGTCCACAGCCCTACCTGTGTAACGAAGAAGCCTGAAGAGAACGACAGCAAAGTCATCAGCAACAGATTCCCCGCCGGGATGAGGGGACATGGCAAGGTCCATGGTGCGGAGAAACATGTAAGCGTCGTCGCTTTGCACGGTGGCAACATCTTGCGCTGCAAGTTGCGCAGTGAGAACCTCGTTGACCTGAGGATCGGGTGTATTTGAGGAGCCGAAAAACGTAGCAAAATCCTGGTAAACAACTCTGATGTTGTAGGCAATGAGATCGTTAGGTGTCCAGTCACTACCTGGTTTCGAGGAACGTATGACGTTGGCCATCCTGCAACCACAGATACGATGAAAATGTTGATTCTGTACGAGCTATCATGACCTCGGCTAGGTTACGAAATTGTAAGTTTTTCGACATAAGTATCGTTAATCGGCTAACGAGTACACACCTCTGCGGTCACGCCCGTCAGGAGTGGTGAGAATGATGAGGGAGGAGAACGAGCAAAACTGAAAGATAAAATGCGACGTGATGTGAACGGACAGTATGAGAGCCAGCCAGAGAGACAAGTGGGCAAATCGCTGGTAATGCAAGCAAAAAAGGGCGCAAATCCGCACGCCCCCCTTCTCCACCAGTGCGGCACAAACGCAACACCCCAGGGAGCCCTAGTCAATTCGTTCCGTACTCACTGTATCCTTAGATAGCATCTTTCGGGGACAAAAATTCGTGCCCAAGCGTCGCATCCCATACGCAAGAGACACAAGGACTCTATATTACAAGAAGGAATATCAAGACGGGAGTTGTTTTACATCTTTTCATCCATGATCTAGACAGAGGTTGGAAATACTTCAGATATAGACTGGAAGAAACATACGTTTACAGCTAAACCTGAGACCCCTTTCAGCTTCTTGCATTCCTCTATGACGTTGCGTCCCAGCGTGGTATTCAACGTGCCAGCGTCACGATGCTGCAGGAGATATCTTCGCAGCACGATCAGCGGGTCCACCTGAAAGAGAGATGACCGCCAGGAACACTCACCGGAGGCAAATTTCTTCTCTAAAGTCCTGGTAAATCTTGCGATTACTTCTGCGCTTCAAGAGACCCATGTACGTCAGACGAAGCGCCACAGACAACGGAACCGCGTACCTCGATTCTGCGTGCGGCCTCTTCGTACGCATGGCTTTGGTGGATCAAGAAATGATCTGCGAGGACAAAAAATGACATTCCAGAGAGATACATTTCATACAAACAAGCAGCCTTGTTTCCCCCATACCCCACGAAGCGCTCATCGCACCTATGTTGTAGAAACCTGCATGGTAGGCGACAATTGAATAAATGAATCCTAGCACGTACCAAGGTGGTCCCTCTTTCTTAAAGATGACGTATGGCTCGTACGCTGACTGGTACTGCTTGATTCTGTACACCTCTCCCGGGGCGGCGGCATAAAACCGCGGATAATCGCTACTGTTGTGCCCAGGAGCCCAAGATTTATGGAACATGTCGATTTTCCTTGTTTTAACAAGCTCCAGGAGGACCTGAAATAAATTTATCATCGTTGAGATAAAGGTAAGAGCCGAAAGAACCTTTTTGTCGCTAGGAAAAGTTTGTGGGTCGATGCCATCTTGTTGGTTGACGTATTCGAACGCTAGCACTACCAATGCCGCGTAACCATCTCGAAGGCGACGTCCAACCTCACTGTCCAAGCCGGCTCGAACGTGACTTCGAAGGTCGGTACAGATGGCGAAATCGACGTCCAACATCATGACAAATTCCGTCCGCGCGAATAGACGGGCGGCATTGCGCCATGTATTCAGTTGGCGAGCAAATGGGGAGAAGACGAGGTGTACATCGACGAAACTGGATATTCCTGGGGTAGATGTATACAGATCGTGCAATGCATCGAGAACAACATGGGAATCGCCGGGCACCACGTGAACGGCGGCGGATATGGGACCTGCGCATATTACATACAGACGGTACCTCCAAGAAAGTATTGTCGCACCTCTATATCGTTTTGCTAGTTCGCCAAATGCCTTGAATCGATTGAAAGTAACGAGAGTAGTGATAGTGATGTCATCGTCTTCGAAGTTTGCTGAACCTTTATAGTAAAATGGAATGATTTTGCACGGTTGCATGGTCTGGGAGAAGGCTTTCGCGAGGAAAAGCGGTTCCCTCATGGCGACTTCGTTACTTCTGAGGTCATGCTTGGCGTTTGGCGTGGCTGGCCAGTATAACGTCTCCTCAGGAAGACTCGATGGGATCGAGGCGTGCTTGAAATCTCGCAAGTTTTCGCCATCTTTCGCACCTGTAGAGATAGGAGCAAACCATCCTTTTACTTTCAGGGCTGCGGTCATCAGCAGAGAAAATGAAGAGTAGACGACGGCAGTGGTTACATAGATGGTAGCGAGAATGTGGACGAGCCTCCTGACCATGGCGGGATCTAACATGACCCGGTTGCTGAATTCAACGGTATTGGGCACACGAAACGTGTTGGTAGGCAGATGACGGAGAGAAATTGGCCGACCCAGAACGTACAATGGCATTCTCGGGCCTGTCGCGGGAATGTCACATAGTCTAGAGCCGAGTTCCAGATACTTAGAGCTGTATCCGGATTATCCGGCCTGCCCCCTGGTAAAACCTGGGCTTGAAGGAGTTGATCGTATTCATTTTCGCAAGCCAAGGGCTTATCGATGAGTTGTGGGAGTAGTAGACCCTGTAGGTCGCACGTATGGATCGTGAGAGCTGCAAGTACTCTCAGGCTCCGTCACACGACATCCAAGCGCGACCCTAGTCTGGTACCAGGCGACCCCGACAAGAATGGGACCTTGTGCTGTCTCAACCTCGGAGACGTATGAACTCCTGGTTTCGCTCCTAACCAAATGCCCGTGAGTGACCTCACACAGAACATATACGCAAATCATATGTTTCCAGTCAGACAATTGAGATCCTTCCTGGCGATGGCTCCCTCTGGATGCACACACAAAATCCAGGTGACGTCGAGTTGGAACCGTCCTTTGGCCCATTCCTGTTCGTCGAGGATAATCTTGGTATTCCACAAAAAATCATTCACAAAGTCTATCTCCATGCTGTCGGTCTCTTCAGGTCCGCTCGCAAATGCGTACCAACGCGACCGACAACGGTCGTCCAACGGAACCATGTCCTCAACACCTCTCTCGTTCGCATTCTGGCCGCATCCTCTTCTATTCTGCTACTCGCCAATCCATCCCATCAGACAGCTCTTAATGCCAGAAAGCATCTCGTTCGAATGCATCTGGTCGATCCGCGCGCTGAACTGCGTTTCATGGCATCCCTTCTTTCTTCACAGCACTGCGCCAAACATGCAGAGTTGTGGTACCACAGGCGATGGATTCTTGGTGCTGCGGGTGTGGATTCCTATTGCCGCCTTCAATTTGCGTCACGAGAGGTGTTCCAGCAAGAACTCGAGTTAGCATCTCGAGCTTGCGAACTCTATCCACGAAATTACTTCGCGTGGACACACCGATTGATATGTATGCGGAGTCTTCTTTCAGGTCACCTCATTGGTACGGATACCGTGGGCTTTGTTCCTATTTTGCGCAACGAAATAAAAGGAATCAAGGGATGGATCGACCGTCATGTGTCTGATTACAGCGCGATTCATACCATTCTCGCTCTGTCTCAGGCTGCCTTCCAGAGCAAAGATTCGTCATTGATGGAAATTTTTATCGGGGAGGATCTACTGGGCCATGCTATCTCCCTTGTACGAGAATATCCCGCTCACGAGGCCCTTTGGATGTATATCCGAACCGCCCTTTCTATCTCGGATTCACAGCGAGCACAACAAACACAACAGTTTGTAGATCACTTTGTTCAACCTTTAGCATGTTTACAGCACTCGAAGACTGGCGTAAATGGGGATCTTGTCAAGGCATCACAATATGCCAAACAATTTTTGGATAGAAAAGCAAGCTATGAATTGTCTCAAGTTCAGCATGGGACTTGGTAGATAGGCATTTATGACCTTCACCAAGTGCTAGTTTGAGGCATGTGGTCAGATAGTTCTTTTGTTATTCACTTGCTGCTACATTATGAAATTTGCTTTTGTGATACACTTTAGCACTATGGAATTTTGGCGAGTCCAAGATTAACTTCTTTTGAAATTTCATTAAAGGATCAAATCTATCTAATACATACATGAGATCACTGTGCCAATTTTATCACACTTGGTTGGTTCTTTAACCTATATGATTTACAAACAGAGCATTGTACAGTACTATCCTATCTTGTTACATTGCATAAGATCATGAAGAAGCCAGTCCAAACCATTCCAATCACATATTTTTCTTCTTTCTAACTGGGGATTTATTACTACTTCCCTCACTTTCACCTTCTTGGATCTTTCTCTTCCCACCCACATTAGCCAACTTTCCACTCTTGGGATCAGTCATCATCAGATGCAAAAAAATCCTCTATGGCCTTCTTTTTGACAAGAGGTTTAGACTTCCCTGGTTTGGATTCCTTGAATGAACCTGCTGTGGCAGTTGCAGCTTTAGAGGCAGACAACTCAGTGAAGTATGCCTCTTTCAGCTCCTGCAGAATAATATATCAAGACAATACTGAGGTACTGATTGTATATGTACCTTGATCTCAGACTCTTTCAGCAAAGACACATTCTTCCAAACCTACCAAAATTTTGGGTAACACACCAAAAGAAGAGCAGACTACCTACAGTTGAAGGTATACCACTAGGGTGTTTGCTGTCCAGGCCTTCCAATTAAAAGTCAGTAGGTGACATATATACAGGAGGACCACAAAATGTACCTATTATGGTGTAGAGATCAGATTTAACACCACTAGGATTGAGCCCATGCTGTCTCAATAGCACTTTCATAACCTATTGCAAGTTTAGTATGTAAAGATGAACTTTAATTTGAGACATACCCCAATGACATCTTCTTTGTCATAAACATCAGGGATGTATACACATACAGTGAGGTGCAAAACCGTTGCAATGTCTAACCCCAAACCGGGGCGCGAAGCGCCCCGCAATCACTTGTGGGAATTTCACTTTGCTTTGGTGGGAACAAATAAAGTACAAACCCTTAGCTACAACTTTGTCCCCAGGGTCATGTGATTTCGCTTACATACTGCAAAGATACATCCATTTCAAAACATCAATACTATTGCAACAGTTTTGCACCCTTTGCTCATTACATTGAAATCAAGTGTTATTTGGTTATGTTTGGTCATACAAACAAACATACACATATTAGAACCATGTCTGAGTTTAAAATAGTTCACACGCATCTTTGTTTCCAACCACAACCATCATGAGAACCATCTCTTCTACTCAAAAACAAACCATCCTCTCTATGCTTGATGCTGGCCAATCTGCTCACTCTATTGCATCCACTACTGGTCTTAATGTGTCTACCATATCCAGATTACGCTCCAAAGAGCGTTCTGAGCTTCAAAAAGTTACTGGAGGTCGTCCATCCAAGCTTTCCTCTGCCAATATCCGGCATGCCGTTCGTCTTATCTCCTCTGGAAAGGCAGAGAATGCTGTTCAGGTGACCAAGGCACTCACCAATATAGTCAACCAGCCTCTCTCTACCTCCACAGTGCGCAGACAGTTGAGGAAGACAGGTATGAAAGCTGTGGTCAAGTCCAAACGGCCTCTCCTTTCAGCCAAGCATCGTAGGGCTCGTCGAGACTTTGCTTATGCTCATAAAGATTGGACTCTGGAGGACTGGAAGAAGGTAGTATGGTCTGATGAGACCAAAATCAATCGCCTAGGGTCAGATGGGCGCAAGTGGGTGTGGAAAAAGGCAGGGGAAGGGCTAAGTGATAGGCTGGTGGAAGGTACAGTGAAGTTTGGAGGAGGTTCTTTGATGATGTGGGGCTGTATGACTTGGCAGGGAGTTGGCTATGCTACCAAGATTGATGGTAGGATGGATGGGGACCTTTACCTTCAGATTTTGAAGGATGAACTGCTCAATTCTTTGCAGTTTTATGGTCTTGATCCTCCTGACATCATCTTTCAGCAGGACAATGACCCCAAACATACTTGCAAAAAGGTGAAGGATTGGCTTCAGGAGCAGGATTTTCATACTATGGTATGGCCTGCACAATCTCCTGACCTCAATCCCATTGATCACCTCTGGGGTTATCTCAAAAGAAGACTAGCAGATCATGATTCCTCTCCTAAGGGAATTCATGAATTGTGGGAGAGAGTTCAGGTTGATTGGGAGGGGATAGCAGTTGAAGAGTGTCAGAAGTTGATAGAGAGCATGCCTAGAAGGATTGAAGCAGTTATCAAGGCAAAGGGAGGCTATACCAAGTACTAATATACCCTGGAAAGCAAAAGGTGCAAAACTGTTGCAATGGTATTGGTGTTTTGAAATGGATGTATCTTTGCAGTATGTAAGCGAAATCACATGACCCTGGGGACAAAGTTGTAGCTAAGGGTTTGTACTTTATTTGTTTCCACCAAAGCAAAGTGAAATTCCCACAAGTGATTGCGGGGCGCTTCGCGCCCCAGTTTGAGGTTAGACATTGCAACGGTTTTGCACCTCACTGTATAACATGCTGGTACCCAGGGGCAATGTTCTCAGGTGATGTAGCTACCTTTGCACAGGAAGCAGAAGTGGAGGATAGGGGGCCAGAGATGATAGAAGCTATTTAGGGGAGTATTTTAGCCACAAGATAGCCATCACTGAAGTATCTCACAAGCTATCTTGCTCCAAACTACATCCACCTTGTCTGATGGTGCGAAAATCAACCTAGTAGATAAAAGTGACTTGTGACTGAAATAGATCCACAGGAACATACCATTTCCCACCCACATGACCATACTTCTTGGATATATCCTTCAGCTTGTCACCAGCTTCTCTCTGCTCCTATGCGAGAGTGAGCCTCTCAGAACACAAGCAGTAGAGAAAAACTGTTGACCTGCTCTCGGACTTCCTTCTTGCTTTGCGTACCCGCTTTCTTGCTTCCACGTATAGGGATTGAGGTATCATTCTAATGGGATGTCAGGTGAGTAACAGCGCCACAACGTGGCCATCTTACCTTGATTTGTTCGATCCTCTCAGTGACTTGTTGCACTTTGGACAGCTTGAGTCTCACATAAGGTGATGAGAACAAAAGTACTTACACAAGGCCGCAGCTTCCACGATAGCAGCTGCTTTATTCTCGGCAGATGGCGTTTTGGTGCTTTGTTCTCGACTTACCCATATCCACTAGGATAACATGTTACTGTTGCATCGTTTACACACTCACGTGTACCCACTGGCTTTGTGCCGTCGTTTTGAACCATGGACGGCTTGTACTGTATGTATGTGAGGCACGAACCGTGTTGAAAGAACCCTAAACGAATACCTTTGCAATGAACCCCCCAACGGAGAGTGTGGAGCCAGCAGACCAATAATACGGATAGTCTGCAGGGATTGAATCATCTGAGCTTGCTGGCATGTTATCTTAGACGTGAATCCCCGAAGAAGAAGAAATGGCAAGACGTTACAAGGTCGGACGAGTTTCGAATCCAGCTGAGCGTGCAAGTCACATGATTAGTACCCGTCAGGTGACCCCGGTGTGTTAGTATGCAGGTGCTGCAAGGTTCTGTAGGGTTTCGACGGGATCCATTATGAATGCCTTCGCAGTCTGCTTGTGACTGGTCGTAACGTGCAGTTGAGTCAGTAGCACATGCGTGCTGAGTCGGCACTGATGTAACAGGCTCCATTCTGATGACTATCAGCATCACACTGGATCCAATCATGCATAACAAACGACGGCAGTGCATCCAGTCTCCGTGGCTTCCATTGTGGGTACTCTTTAATGGTGACTGAAATAACCCGAGGAATGACCCCCCTTTAGTCCCACAGTTATGTAGAAACAAACAGGTTTCCGCGGTGGCTGCGCGTGATGATAGCGGAAGCTCTCGGTTTGGCGGCACGCTCCCTCTAGTTCCGAGTCATGTTGAGGCGCACCTCGACGAGAGCCGCTGTAGCATTGGAATGGACCTTCCGAAACCAGAGATCATGATCCAGTAAATGTTCGAGGTAAAACAAGGTCAACTTCCTTCGGTATCACGCAACCATCATCGATCGATTATGCGCAGAAGTGATAGCATACAGAGTCGAGCCATTTGGGGAACGCCACAATTCATGGTTGTGGCGGTAAATTTTCTTCACATACTTATTGAACTTCTTCGGTGAACAACATATTCCGTGGGCTGCGCTAAAGTCAGTGCTAGATTGCGGACATCAACTTGTCAGGGGAAGCCGCAGCACCTGAAAATACATGCCCCCCTCTTGAGCGCATCACCCAGACACGTCACCAGATGAATCGCCAACTGGTTTATTTTCGGATCTGAACCAAGGCGCCGACGGCCAGCAGCTCCGTGTGGACCTTCCACAGCTGCCTAGAATAGCAAAAAAAACCGTGAGCTTTAGGCATCTTTCACATGGTGCTGTTGAATGCACAAAGGAAAGGGAAATTGGAACAAAGATGATAGCGCTGTCCTGTGCAGCTTTCCTGCACATAGTTTTAATGAGGCCCTGAAAGCCCTCGCCCCATGCTCCTCCTTAATGGCGGAAAGCATGCGGGACGTAAACCCGTCCGTGGCAGTGGAATCGAGACGGGTATCCTTTTTACACACCAATCAACAGCAAGGCCGAGAAGAGAGAAATAGACAAACGCACATAAAGCCGGGGCGGTGTGGGAAGTGCGGGCGGATACTGTGCGACAGCGGGGTGGGGGAGGCGTGCGTGGATACATGTGCACACCAGACACGACGGTCTGTGTACCTGCGCGTGCCCACGCACTCGTGCGGCAGCGCACCGAGCGAGGGTGGTGGGCTTGGCCAGACATTCAGACACACGCGCTGCCAATGTGTGACAGCAGGTTGCGAGAGGGCGAGAGAGCGAGCACGCGTGTGCACGCAGACCATCATGTCTGCGTGCGGGCGCATGCTCAGGCGCTCGTGTGGCAGAGGAGTGAGTGAGGGTAATGGACAAGGCGGCGCGCCCGTGCGCGGTGCAGATGTTCGATAGCGGGGTGGGCATAGGCGAGCGAGCGAGCGAGCGAACACTGAACACGCGTGTCCACACAGACGCGACTCAGTGGTTTGCGTGCATGCGCGTGCTCGTGTGGCAGTTGGATGGGCGAGGGATGTGCAACGCATTGTTGGAAACGGGAGGCGATGGCCAGAGGCAGATATTATGCGGAGCAAATAGGTGGGAGCACTAGGTGACTGTCACGCACGATTACAGATGAGTTCAGACACACCGACGGTCGCAGCGACAACTCAAATATGGTTTTTGGTGCAGATATTTATCAGCAAGAGATAAGGGAATAATTGGCCAATCGGTCGAACAGCTAGAATGAGTGCTTGAGTTGGCTGGAGTTTCAAAATTTCACACGCGAGATATGAGAGATCACGTGTGCCGAATCAATGATATGTAGTAGAGATCTAATTTGTGGTGAAGGCAAATAAATTTATAATAATCCATCACTGCCTAGACGGAGACAAATGTGCGTACTATGCTAAAAAGAAATGTGATGTCGAAATTTCAGCTTGACATTACCGATATACTGGCATGCTCGGTTGTCTTTGTGAGCATGTGGATAGGGTCTTCGGGACGATCAGCTTCCTCGTTTAATCTATCAGTTTCAGACTTGCGCGCGCGCTTACGGTACGGATACCAATACTAATTTGGAAAGGTCGTTTTCCCCACACGTCACCCCATAAATTGAACCAGGCAAGATTTATAGAGGCGTGAAACAAAATCCTCCACTCGACACTAACCTCGACCATCTCTCAGGCTTCAACGGTCATTCTCAACATCGTTTTAAACACGCCAACATGCTCGCTCAAGACTCATACAGCACTGCATCCACATGCGTAAAGGTGAGCCGATCAAGTACCTCCATCGTCATGGAGGACGATGAACTCACCCATTCCAAAAAGCTTTCCTGTATTCCCGATGACACGACCGGCCTCGAGCGCATCGTGCTCGCTGCCCAGGGGGACCTACAACGTTTGCTAAGGTACAGAAGTTCTCCCACCCGCTACTTTTTTTGCCAATCGTATTAATGGTGGGCATGCTTTTACAGCGTGTTCTTCGGAAGGCCCATCTACGTGAAATGTATCTACGCAAACACGTCCCCCCGTTTACTCCCAGCGTCGCCAGAACACCCCATCACACAATCACGCCAAGTACACCTCGTATGTGCCAACCGTGTCGTCTGCGTGGCGACGTCCATCGTCACGATTACCTCCCCTGAAAGCGAGCGTCTCTTTCTAGACGACAAGTTTCCCATTGGACAAACTTTTCGACAGCTCCGTGGTAACCCACGGTTTAGTCTCCTCGACGTCCAGACGCCGGTCGTTCGGGGAAAGCGTGAGCTACGCAGGACGTATACCCTCGAGACTGAAGGCTTCCAGACAGAGATATTGGAGGTATTTCCAGACAGGGACATGTTCATCCTCGGCGAGGACTGGCTTCTGGAAGAAGAACCAGACGTAGAGGGGACATGCGCCAACGTGGCGGAGAGTATCAAACCGGATTGGCGTGCAGTGCACGTCGGTGGCGTCGTGCACTGAGTACATGGCAGAATTGGTGTAAGAACAGCCCGTTTCATACGGCTTGCTGTTCGTTTCAAAGCTTATCTCTACATTGTGGTACTCTGTACAACTCTGTTTTGTTTCTTTACCCCACTGGCAGCACGGCTTATCGACTCTGATTGCCGCTTGTAATTTTCTCGAACCCTGGAGGTGGAACCAAGACAGTGTCGTAAAGAAATTATTTTGAGATGGAGACTCGGAAGGAACCAGGCCATGCCAGCGGAGAAAGTCGAACATCGTACGTCTGATACCGGTCGCTCAGGACACTCGTCAGCGGGCAAGGTCGTAAACTCGGCGGAGTTTCCAGTCAGCTACCGCTCATTTTCGCTGCTGTCTAACAGTAGGAATGATCGCTCAAGTTGGCTGGAATGTTATAAGAGATCACGTGTGATGAATCGTAGCAATCCCATTGGCGGAACGCGACATCTCTATCTAAATGGAGACAAATGTGCGTACTATACCCGAAAAGAAAAGTGACTTGGCAGATCCGGCCCGACCCGGCTCTAAGCTACTTCCAAGCTTTTTCTTCGGGATCGATCACAACGTTGATAGAATGCTAGTACCCACACTCGGGCTTAGGACCATGAACGGGATCCGACCCGTCGAGCATAGTACCGTGGGTTCTGAACCACCACAAAGGCGGGCCACGGGGGTTTTTCTTCAAGTTCGTCGGGTCCCCACTCCTTCGGATGATCGGATCAACGAACCCAGCGTCGTTTTTCTCAGCTGATCATTCAGTTCTCATCCCGCTGCTGTCCGAGTCGTGCAAAACGACACGTTGGTTTCTTTCTCGCGTTTCATTCGAACGTGTTTCGTTGCGCTCTCCAGCGATGAGGCTGTACGCTGTAGTACAGCCTAGGTCCCTGGTCAGCATCCGCGTTTGTGTCGAGTTTAGCCCCAGTCAGGGGTAACGTTCCTTGATGTTATCAGTCGGAACAGGGCGGAAGTGTCCATATCAAACGAAGTTTGTGAGCCATTGTCTATCATCTAAACATTCTCCTGGTTGTGTCTGGACTCTGGACTGCGTTGACTTTGATGGACAGGGCCGGCCGCGTGGTACATCACTTGAGGTAGTTGGCACGTTATAGGTTTCAAGACGACGAAAAAAAGACACGTATCTACTGGGGGTTCACCTCCCTTCTCCATTTGTGACGTCCAAACAAAAAGAAAACAGGAGCCTTCAGGAGAAGCAGGTGTTCCACGGGTCGGCACATACGTTTTTGACACTTACATTACGCCTCGGGTCAGGACGGACTCGTATCGATCTCGAGGGTGTCGCGCCAAAATGTACAACGGCGGTTACAAGTATCTTTCGACGCGCAGCACGGCCGGGCCTTGGTAGGCTAGGAAACTGAGCTTAACGTCTGTCAGCCACAAACTTCAAGTTGATACGGTGGTACAACTTCCGAGCGACTTGTTGACATGTGGCAAAGTTTCATCCGCTAGCTAGATCAATAAACTATGTAACGAGAAGTAGTTGGTCAGCTTGCAGGCATTTCCGCGGGCGAGACGACACGCGGTGGTTTTTCCTGCTTCCGGTGGCTCAATATGGCCCGAACACGATTTGAAAATCTGTAACAAGGCCTACCCACTGGCAAAAATCCTCGGAATTGACCTTTCCGAACATCCCGGCTGTCCAAACTCACATTCGATTTCCGAAAAGGTGGGTAAAACTGAATCCCCCCCCCCCCCAAAGTAGATCTTGCTTGTTCATTTCTCTTTTGAACGTCGAGACGGACACTTTTAGGGCAAATATTGTTTTACGACATTGGTTGCTGCACCTGATTTGACGTCATCATGCGTTTCGGAGTCACACGGCCATTGCACCACCTCCATTCCGAACTTCTCTCCGAACTCACTATCATAATGAATTAAGCGAGATCTTGTCTATCGGTGCCTCCCACCCCACACTTGCAACCTAGACAGCAAATCAAACGGTCGACACTATCCATCGTCTTTCCGTGTTGTTCCATACTGCCCCAAGTTCCGGCCATAAATGGTGTGAGTAGTTTTTTTTCGACGCGGATACACGGTGCTTGCGGAAGGATGTCAGGCTGCTGCGCTTTCCTCTTGGTTTTTCCCCTCCTGAGCATCATCTTCGGCCCCTTTCCTCATCCTTGCTCTTTTTTTTTTGTGATACGAGTAACGACTCACGCCTGTCTCGCTGAAACATGATCCAGAACCAAGGAACCGCGGAGCATAACACTACAATGACCTGCTACACTACCGGACCGTGTCCGCTTCCTCGTGTCGCAAGTCTGCGCCTTTCTCCTTTGAGAGAAGAGACTCAGTTTGACGGCCCATGGGCGTTCTGACATCCCCACGTCGATACCACTACCCCATATACATGCGTGCGCGCACACACCCGCATGCCTCTATCCCCATATGACAAGGATATGCGCCCATACTGGCTTTTTGTTCGTTTGTATGTGTGCGCGGACGTGTTTCACTCGCGGTCAGCATCATGAGGAGCGTCGGGCCGGGTGGTGGTGAATACGGATCTCCCGCCTGAATCGCGGGTGCCGTTCTCTTTCTCCCAGGGCACGTACTACGGGCGCAGATGGCACCCGAACGAGCGTGGTGCCAAAGACCGCTAGCCCGACTCTATCCGATCCAGCCACGTCACACGAACCTTGATCCGCGCTCGTCCTCCTTCCCCATAATGTGATTGACGGATTGTCTCAGTTTCTCCTTGTCAACTCCGAGGCTGGTCGTGATCGTCGGGTGGCAAGTCTCTTGTTCACCATTTCCCCCATTTCTTTTTTCTTTTTGTTATTAGTTTCTTATTCTTGACCCCCCCCCCCCCCCCCTTGGGCTTTTTTCTTTCCCATTTCCACCGTAAACACTCCGTGCGCTCAGCGCCTCTCTTTTCTTGCCAGGATAATTGTTTTCGTCTACTTCGATTCAGCTCGTGTCCGTGTTTTCTTTCTAAAGCTTATTCGGGGTTGGCGCCATCAAGACAATGAACCCACGCGTTCGATGGGTATGTCGCACGATCATAATGTCACGCTCACGCTCACCCACGCCTGAACGTTGAACCTTCACTGGCAATTGCAGCGCAATCCGAAACGAATGGGAGTTTAACACCTCTTGACAACAACGCGAAGACTGAGGCGCTGTCAAACGGGAGAATATGATGACCCTCCTTGATCCTCTTTCGAGCAGATATGTCCGGGAGTCGTCGTTTTGATCTTGTTCTCGGCCCTGCAATGGCAATGGGCGATGACGATGACGATAGCCCCTGATGGATGGCGTACGCGCACACCTACTAAACTGCAGAACAATCCGAAACGAACAAGAATCTAACACCCCTTTACGACAAACCGCGAAACCTGTTTTTCGACCCGTGGCTCAAGATTTGGGCAACGGAGAATTCTGAGGTCTTTTGAGCAGATGTGTCGCGGGAGTCATCGTTTTGCTCTTGTTCTCGGCCACGCGATGGCGATGGCGATGACGGATGCCGTACACACACCCTGAACTGCGGAGCAATCCGAACGATCAAGAGTCTAACACCTCTTTACGACACACCACGAACCCTGTTCTCGACCTGTGGCCCAAGACTTGGGTAACGGAGAATATGATGACCCCCCTCGATCCTCGGGTAATGTCTTTGGAGCGGACGTGTCGCGGGAGGACGCCTTGGTCTTGTTCTTGTTCTCGGCCACGCGATGACGGTGGCGATTGGCGATGACGATGATGGGGGTCGTCGGCTGACTCGTGGAACGTGTTGTGGCCCGGGACCCACCCCTGAGCACCCCAAGGGTCAAGAATAAAATAAAAACCCGGAGAGGCTCTCTAGAACAGAGGTATCATATGATGACCCTCTTCAATCCTTGGCTTTTTCCGAGCAGATGACAGTCGCGATGACGATGACGATAACGATGGACGATGATGGCGTTGTCGACTGAGGGCATCAGACGCGTGCGCAATGTGTGTGCAGGGAAGGCGGTGTCGGCGTCATCGTGCTCATGTCATATCCGTCGTCGTCGGGGTGGGAAAACGATTGAGCGCGCGCGCCACCCGAGCGTTGGTTGGCGGCGTGCGTTTTGGTACGTCGACCGACCGATCGTGGTGCGCCTCCGAGGTTCGTGCGCACGCCCTACTGCTACTGGCCAGTCGTCCGTCGATGGGTCGGATCGAGCGTTCAAGTTGCAGGGATAGAGAGTGTGGCGTTTGTTGCCCCGCGTTCGCTTGCTGCGTGTGTGCGCGTGCGTGTATGGGTGTGTGTATGGGAACGGAGCTGAGAGCCAAGTCCTGGAGCAAGGGAACATACGACCTTTCGGGGGAGCGAAAAAGCAAATCGAGTGTGAAAAAGATCCACGAGAGATGGCAACCGGACAGGCTCGATATGTGTGGTGGGAGACAGTACTACGAGCGATGCAGAGCAACAAAGAACATTATGCTGTGAAAGATTCCCCGCCGTCGGGTGTGTGTTGCTCAGGCTGTGAAATCTACGGTGATCCAGCGAACCGTGGGTTCCTTCTCTCCCGCAGGACCACGCGAGCGATAACCGGAGGTCTCACATTGGCATTCGCGTATGCCACACTACGGTGATAGAAAAGCCCCTAGATTGCTTGGCGCTGACAAGGGTGAACGATGCGAACTAAATCCAAATAGTGGCGCTATGCACGTCGTCGATCTTTGTCAGACGGTTAGGCCAGTGGGCGAAACGATGCGCGAGCATGTTCGGTGACCGTCCTACCTGCACAGAGCGCGACGCGTTGGTGTTTAGTAGTGCGTCATGAGGCTAGTCTACTCTACGTACATACGGATTGTACTCCACGAAGCGCCAGTATTCTGCAGACAGGGACGAGAACGTGCCAGGCCCCGGACGAGAAATCGTTACAAGGTATAAACCCATCTGGAAAAAAGACATGTCCGCCGGAAAAACGGTTGAAACGAAAAGATCACACGGACGGCCAAACTCGAGAAGCACGACAGAGGCGGTAGTACTCGGAGAGCAACGACGGATGTGCCTGCCAAGGATCGAGACGACGGTCTGCGGGGCTCCTTGCGGGAACACCTCTTCAGTTCTCAGAGATCTCGGCTCAACTCCACCGGGCAACTCATTTTAATGACCGATCTACCTCATGGGTTGAATCTTCGTACCAAGAAGGCGCGTCGGCCACCGGGTGCGACTTGAGATGAGTAGACCTTGCCGCAGAAATATGGGCAGCACCGGTCCGGATATGCATGTAGAAGTCACGGCCAGGAACGAATCGTACGTCAGGAAGGAGGTAGTTCTCCGTCCCGAGTTTCAGGCTCTCATGGGATGGACAATCCACGGACTGTCGACAGTGGGTGAACGAAGACAGATCCACGGGTGTGTAGATGGTGTGTGCCTGCGAGCGTGAGATTAGCCGCGTCAAGTTGGTTAAATGAATGAGAAAGTACGAAGCCGACTGACGATCTCAGCCGCGCAACGGTGGTGTATCAGCTGAAACTCTCAGGTAGTTCACTTCGCGGGATGATCCTCACAAATTGGAAACACGCCTTGAAGAAACGCGACGCTAGAAGTTACGAAGGTCTCGCGACTGATGAGAAGGGTGGATCAGGGTCGATTGGGGGTCGATCATCGCCATTGCCACGAGTGCAAGGATAGCTGGTTGGACATGTAGTATGTAGAGGGAGAGATCGCCTGCAGTGTTTCAGGGTGAGGACGGTGACGTCGATCGAGGATAGAGATAACGTCAAAGGTCATTGCAATAAGCGAGGGGATATTAATCCGTTATTCACGCGAGACAAGTACGGTTTTTGTTATTACTGGTCAGGAACGCCCAACGGGGCGCTAATAAAGGGGATGCCACGTGTCGTTGCAAGCAGGGGAAGACGTGAACGACCTGAGGAGAAGGTCTGAACGTTGACGCCACGGACGGCGAGTAAGAGGGCCCTCAAGGCGGTGTTCGATTTACCTCTTGTCTCCTGGGCGTTTGCTGCGGTGCTGTGATAGAGCAAGCGCCCATAAAGATGAGACGTTCAAGAAGCCGCTGTTCGCATGCCAGCCTCGTGCAAGCTGTATCAACGTTGCAACCTGCTGTCATGGAGAACAAGAGGAACGGCCCATTCGAGATGGAGACTGATAGAGTTGGATGTGGGCGGGCAAATGATTGTGCAGAGAGATTAAGCCGCGACGCGGGTACGGCAATCGAGTGGATGGCAAAATATTGTGCAGAGATGAAGGCGTCGGCTGTGCGTGGAGCGATGGCCGTCGTCGGGTTTGAGGTGCTGTGTCAAATGTGACGGTGAGGGGCAGTTTCCGTGAGAGGATGGCTAGATGGCCGGGTGGCTGTGCCGGTACAGCTCATTGCTGTCGGGGAAATTAATTCGCGGGGGGTCGCCGAGGGGAGGGGTCGCGCGGGGGGTGTGCGGATCTGAGATCTGGCGGACCTTGGAGAACGGGTCCTTCCCAAACGGGAATGGAATTGATCTTTCTCGACAACCACTGTGCGTCATGTTTTTTTGCGCTGCAGTCCGTCTTGCAATTCAATCGGGCGGATCAATCGCCGCCCTTAAAAGACGGCCGAGCTGACTCTGGCTCTGACTCCACCAGACCAGCCATGTCCTCCCTCATCCCCTCCTATCTTGCCCACACCCGCGAGCTCGACCGCTACCTGTGCGTTTCTCCTCCTCCTCCTCCCCGTCCCCGCTGACCCGCCATAGCTCCGGTTCCCCCGTCACCCTCACCGGCAGCGACCTCTCGCTCGCCCAGATTGCCGCCATCGCCCGCCACATCCCCTCCAACGACGCGTGTCTCTCCGCACCGCCCCTGCGCCTTTCCACCTGCCAGCACCTCCGTGCCGCCCACGATGCGTCCCGTCACGTCATCGCTTCCAAGGTCGAAGCCGGCCTTTCCGTCTACGGCGTATCCACCGGCTTTGGCGGGAGCGCTGACACTCGCACGGACGACCCCGTCGCACTCGGCGCCGCCCTCCTCCAGCACCAGCATGCAGGCGTATTGATCCCCTCCTCTCGCTCTCGTGATGCCCTCTCTCCTGGCAAGTCGTCCCTGCTTTCCAGATCTCGTCCCACTCATTCCCCGGCAGCCCCTTTACCGCTCTCCGATCCGGCACACTCCACCACCATGCCTCCAGCCTGGACCCGTGCTGCCATGCTCATACGCACAAACTCCCTTTTACGCGGTCACTCGGGTGTGCGCTGGGAGCTCGTCGAAAAAATGGTCGACGTCATCGAAAAGGGCATCGTGCCACTCGTTCCCCTCCGTGGAAGCATCTCGGCAAGCGGCGGTCAGTGTCTTGCTCGTTTCCCCCTATCGTCGCTTATCGTTTCCGCTAGACCTTTCCTCTCTTTCATACATCGCTGGCATGCTTATTGGAAATCCTGCCATCCGCGTGTGGTTGCTTGCCCCTCCGGTTCCTCCGTCCCTTCCCGTTCATCTATCCGTTCCCACGCTACGGTTCCCAATTTCCATTGCATCTTCATCGTTGGCATCTGGCGTCGCTACTCCCGCCACAGATTCTGGTGGCGTTTCCCCCGTTTCCCCGAGCACACCCGCTTCGTCTCTTCCGGACGATGACTTTCCCAGACACGACTTCATTCCTCAATCAGCATTCTCCTACTCCCCATTCTCCACAACATATACTGCTCCCAAAGCCCTCGCCCTCACAAACACTTCCCCTCTCCCTCTTGCATCCAAGGAGCACCTCGGCATCCTCAATGGCACTGCCTTTAGTGCCGGTTTGGCCGCTCTCGTCGTCAGTGGTGCCAGCGACGTCGTCGTTCTCTCAGCTGTAAGTGCCCTCGATGATCCTCGTGTCCGATCGTCGGCTCACTCTTTCATAGGCCTTGACCGCGTTGTCCGTAGAAGCCATGCTAGGCTCTCGTGGCTCTTTTGATCCTTTTGTCGGCCATGCTCGCCCTCACCCCGGTCAAATCGAGTCAGCCCATCTCATCTGGTCCCTCCTGTCCGAATCCAAATTCGCTCAGGGCGACGAGGTCGACGTCAAAATTGAGGATGACGACGGTATTCTCAGGCAAGATCGCTACTCCCTCCGTACCTCTCCACAGTGGTTGGGTCCTCAGTTCGAGGACATCAAGCGAATTGAGGAGACCATCCGGATCGAAGTCAACTCAACCACCGACAACCCGCTTGTGGAGCCCCCGCGCGAGCCTGGTGGGGAGGGTGCGTATTCCTCGTGCTCCGATGTTGATCCCGACTCACGTGTCCCAGGTAAAATTCATCACGCCGGAAACTTCCAGGCGCTGGCTGTCACCAACGCCATGGACCACCTCCGACTCTCCCTTTCCCAGATTGGTCGACTCATGTTTGTGCAACTTACCGAGATGATCAATCCCGCCATGAACCGTGGCCTGCCTGGTAACCTTTCTGGTGGTGAAAGTGCACTGGATTTCGGGTGCAAGGGCCTTGACATTGCCGCTGCATCCTATGTTGGGGAGTTGAACGCCCTCGGCGGCATGAACGTGGGTGTGGGAAATGTTAGCGCTGAGATGCACAACCAGAGCATTAAGTCAGTGATGCTCTCCTGCAACGTGCTCTCTATGACTAAACTCCCCGCTAGCTCCCTCGCCCTCATCTCAGCTCGGTATACCCTGACGGCGCTTGAAGTTTCTCAATTAATGGCAGCCACACACCTGTTTGTTGTCTGCCAAGCCCTTGATGCGCGTGCACAGTATGTCGAAATGAGGCAGTTGTCTGCACAGGTCGTGCGCGACGTCCTGCGCCTAGAGTTTGCTCTCTCTGATGCAGACGTGGACGTGATTGCGCGCCAGGTGATACCTCAGTTATACGATACCCTCGACCGGACGACTGCCATGGACACGGCACCGCGGATGGCCAAGGTGGCGAAGCGAGGCGGTCTCTCCGCTTCTCGAGGCGCTCGCATCACTCGACTTGTCTGCACTCGACCTGCGCAAGGTGACGTCGTTCCGTAGGACGCTTGCGGACAAGCTTGCGGCACTCTTGACGGAGCTACGATGTGCGTACTTGGGGGTGTCGTTGGCAGACGTGCGGAGTGGACGCACAACGTCGACCCCCACTCCAACGCAAACACCAGTCTTTGACATTGCCCCACGCGGTCAAACGCCCGCATCGGCCTATTTGGCGCCTCGGACGCGGGTGCTGTACGAGTTTGTCAGGGAAGAGTTGGGAATTGGAATGCACGGCGCAGATAATTTGCGGGGAAGCGTGATTGGCATGCGAGACGAGATGCTGCCCGGATTGGAGGCAGAAGAAGCGGTGTTGGGAGGGCCGGTGGATACGACAGTTGGGGACAAGGTGGCGATAATTGTCGAGGCGATTAGGGATGGACGGATGGCGCGGGTATTGGTGCGGGCGTGTGTGGGCGTGGAAGCGTGAGCGTCCGGGGAGCGCATGAAACTCAATCTGCATATGTGTGTACATCTACATGTTCATTTCCATTCCGAGTGGTTTATTACCTAGTGTATTCACTAATAATTTTTGTGTATCTGTATAATGCATCTACTTTTTAAAGGTGAAACGATTCGGACTGGCTTCTTTGATTAGGGGTAGCCAACGTTTCGAACAGGATGAAACTTCATCAACAGACGTATTGATCCTACATTTCTTGCATCGTTTTACATGCTTGTTATCCGTACATGGTCGCGAGATACGTATTCATGTATACTTTTTTCGGCGAAACGGGGTTGTTCTGGTGATTAGAGGGGGCCCGTCTAGACCGACGTCTGAATCAAACCCTCGTTTCGTGTGTGCGCGCGCAGAGAAACGAGGGACGCACCATGTGTCGTTTTCCTCGCGCCTCGATGTGTGGATCACGCAAGACCTTGCCGGCAAGCCGCTCGACACGACCGACGAGCCGTGTGCCGACGGACGGCCGGCGTTCTGGGCGTGTTGTTGAACCGCCGGGGTTTGTGTTCGGATCGCCGGGTGAGGCGGCGGTGTCGAGAGCGGGGGACGAGGGACGACTCGGAGACTCCGACGTCCCCTCGGCGTATTCGTCCGCGTCGCGTTCATACCCGCGCGCGTGGCCGTGTGCGTCGCCAGGGGCGTGGTGGTGGTGGTGAGCGAGGGCGTGCTCGGCGCCGACGTGGGGTACGCCCGGGATATGGCAGGTGCCTTGTTCGGCGGTACAGCCTGCCATGCCGGGGTCGTATCCTGCGTAGAGGTCGTCGCCTGCGCCTGCCAGTGCGGGTGCGGGGACGGGGGCGGGGGCGGGGTAGGGATTGGGTGTGTTTGGGTGTACATCGGCGGCGGCGGCGGCGGTGGCGGTGGCGGTGGGTGCGGGTGCGGGCGGGGGTGACTGAGAACCGGGGTACCCACCCGCGAGACCGACCCCAAGTCCGTCGTCGTCGTCCCCAGGGAGCAACCTGTCTTGGTCCTCCTCCGAGTCTACTCGTCCGACCGCGACGACATTCAAGTCTTCACTCTGGTCATAGTCGCCTTGGGGCGTGTCAGCCAGGCACGTGGAGCGTGGCCCAGACCCGCAAAGGCTTACCGCGAGACATGCTGGGAAAAGACATTTCGGGTTCGTTTGAAAAAGGGGCTTTCGAAGCAAACGAAAGGGGACTAGTAGACGGATGGTGACGTCATAAAACTCCGATCGAAATCGGGTACAATGTTCAAGCAACGTTTCGCGTTGGACGTGCCAACGTTCTGTCCTCCGCCGCGTGGCACACAGGCCCTGTCTGATCGTCCTAGATCGGCCCTGACTTGGGGTCGTGATTGTCAGGGTCGTGAAAACGTTTGATCATCGTCGGGAGCGTTTGTTTGGAGCGTTTTGAAGTGCCAGTTGCCTGGACACGTCCAAAACCGTGACGCACACGTTGAAACTCGAACGACGTTCTTGAACTTGTGTCCTGACTCAGTGGGAAGCAGTTCCTCGACACGCGAGGAATGATTGATGTTCCACACGGACGAACCCTCCGAGAGACTGCAAGGTAAGCTCGATAGAATTGAATGTACAGCCTCTGCGAGAACTAGACGCATGTATTAACCAGACGGCACATCTCGGTGCAAAGGAACGACGTTCGTGTTCTCGACATCGGACAGGGGCTATCACACTCGACACCTTCTGCAACAACTCCGGTCCCCCCCCTTATTTGAAACCGGTAAACACCCAGCCTGGTTCGAGCGTCAAATAGGGATGTTGGAGCAGTTCGCTCGCGCTCGCGCGTGCGTCTGGATCCCTGCAGGCCCAAGGGTGCGTGTCAGCGTTCGTCTCCCGAAACGGCCAGAAAGCGCACGCACACGTTAAAACACCGCTTACTAAAATCGATGGCGAGATCTGACAGGATCACTTTCGGGGGATGTGGCGGATTCCCTTGACCCGAGGCATGTCACCATAACACCGATCACGATTAGGACTGGCAGGTTGTGACATGAACGCAGGCTCACCCTGAACATTAACGCAAGCATGTCCACATCCTGCCATATAGTTCTTCCTCCCGTCCACATCTTGAGCAATACACAGCCAGCGCTCCAGATGTCGACTTTGGGGCCATACCACTTTCTGCCATGACCCTTTGCCATCTCTGGGGCGGTCCAGAACACGGTACCGCGCATCGGTGTCCACGAGGCACGGTCGTCGTTGGCGCGCTGGGCATTTCCGAAACCAGAGAGTTTGCAGGTGCCGGACGGGTCAACGAGGACGTTGTTGGCTTCGATGTTCTGAAGAGGAATGGTGGTGAGTAAGGCGCGTGTAAGTAGATAATCATATCCTTACTCTATGGATGATGTCATTGACCTGCAGATACGCGAGGGCGTCAAAGATTTGGGCAGTGAACGACTTGATCACCTCCATGTTGAACCTGCCGTGTTCTTTCAAACGACTCCCGATGGACCCGCCAGGGACATATTCAAGGAATCTGCCATGGTCCAGCGAGGCTATCTCCGTCGAGGGATAAAGCGACGTACATACTCAGGAAAACGGTTGTCTCCTCGAATCCGAGGTAAGCGATGATATGAGGATGATCCAGCCCACTGAGTATCTCTCGTTCCATCTTCAACTCGGCAACAAAGTTGAGGTGCTGAGCATTCCTGTACCTTTTTTCGACCTGCTTGACAGCAAACATGTCGCCGGTAGACGTGTCGAGCGCGAGGTAGACGAGTCCGTACGTTCCTTTCCCCAAAAGTTCACCACGAGTCCATTCGGAGATCACGGGTCGGCTGGTGGTTAGTTTCTTTTGTCCAACAGTGTCCTCTGCATGGTGTCCATGCGCCTCGGCGCGACCGTACGCATCCCCAACATGTGGGCTTGGTGCTGGGACTCCAAAGAGATCGCGGAGGGGCGGCAGAGGAGTACAGGCTCCCAACAGTTGCTGCAGCGAGGACACCACATATTCGGCGACCGGTCTCTCCGGAACCGGTGACCAGCACCGTTGGATGAGCGTCCAATGCTGGTCGTCGATTGGTCGCACGAGTGGCCGGTCAGGCCTGAGACCCTGAGACAAACGCAAAATGACAGCGACATCGGCTCGGACTTCGGACCACGGGTATCTTCCACTTAGCACCTGACCAAAAAAGGGGATCACGATGGTATAGTTGGAGGAAAAATTGACCGGCGCGTACAAGAAGAGCCATGTTTCCGAACGAGTAAATGTCACTTTTGATCGTATGCTTTGTATCTTCTTCGTTGAGTGAGAAGTGTTCAGGTGCGGCCCATCGGAGGGTGCCCGGTCTCACAGTCGACAATTTGAGGTAAGCAAATCCTGCTGGGAGTTCTCCTACCAAGGATGCACATCCGAAATCGGTCAGGCAAGCGTTGTAGTTACGATCGAGGAGCACGTTGTTCTGTTGAGTACCTCAGCCAGCAAGACGGACACCAAAGCTCTTGCGACCCACGCTCGATAGGTCTCCGTGCATCATCGGAAACGAGTGCACTGTTGGTGATGAGCGACGCCAGCATTCAGTCGCATAAACTCAACCCACGGTAATCGAGTCCACTCGCAATATCCAATAACTGAAACGCAACATAGAAACGTCAGAGAGCACCGCTCCGCACCATGTGTGGTCGACTTTACTTGCCAGTTGTAGGCGATGTGCGACAGCGAGTCGCTCGTCATGTGCCTCTAGAAACGTGTGCAGTGTACCGTGTGGCATCCACATCGACACCAAGGACGCGCTTCTCTGTTTCCCGAACCCGTATGCGATCCCGAGAAACGGCACGATGTTGCGATGACTGAGCCTACTCCAGATCCCAAGCTCTCGGCGTATCATCTACGAGAGACGATCAACCGATCCTGAGTGGGGTCAACGAAAAGAGACGCACGCGAGCTGCCTTTCCCCCATCGCGTTTATGCTCCGAATCGTCGACCGAGAAACTGAACCGAAAGGATTTCACGGCCACCTATCAAGATGAAGGGACGGGCGAGTCAGGGAGAGAAACGTGAGGCGAAAACGGCGTTCGGACCTCCGTGACGCCATCGTCACTCGTGTACAGACACCGGAAGACGTCGCCAAAGGCACCTGCCTCGCAGTATTGGTCGTCCGGTCGGACGATCTTGTTGGTTAGATCGGGGATGGATGTCGATGAGAGGCGTGGTGGTCGATCGGGCTCAAACCTATTAGTGCTTCCGTGTCAGCGAGCGGGGGATCAGGGGCGGCGACCAGACGACGTACGACTTGTGTGGGGGCATCCAGGGCAAGGTTCGGCTTGGAATCGTGGCACAGGGCGTAAGGGCGATAATCAAATGGCTGTGTGATTAAACGTTGAGAGCGGTGCAGCGGGTTGATGGCCTCCTTACCGGTGGGCGCTAGATGGTCCAGGATCCAGATTCAATTCGTACAGTTACGGTCGGGCAGGTACGACGAGCGCATTATGATATGGCGATGCAACGCAATATCAGTTTATTTAGTACGCGACAAGAACTATGAAGGGGTCACGACAAGCACTCGCCTACTCCCGAGCAACGAAAAATGATGACATGGGTACTTTGGCGCGCGAGACAACGCGGGCGTGATTTTTGCGATTGTGACAAGTGTGACATGACAAATCGGACTGCTCATCCCGTACTTCATCTCATCGTAGTGAAGCAGGCAACTCGCATCGAATAGCGGTGAATCAGGCGATGGTATGTCAAGATCTTAACCCTCTGTTCCGTGCTTGAACTGCGTTACAGGGGAAAGCCAAAAAGACACGCAAATTCGCATCGGTCAAGCGACTACTAAGTCCTAATGACGCCCGCTTGTATGACAATTTCTCTCGTGCTTCAACAGGCGGCGTATATCGACTATATCTTGACAGGAAGGAGAACCAATTAAAGCAAAAGAAAAAGGAAGAAGAGGAGAAAGCAAAAGCAGTTCGTCGCGTGTAGGTTGTCTTATAACCCTGTACGCTCCAGTGATTTACTCAGCCGACGAAGCCCGCAAATCGCGTCTTCTCTCTTTCTCGCACACAACGCGGAACTCGTCCCGCCATACCGTGTGCTTATCGACACCAACTTCATCAATTTTAGCCTTCAGAACAAGCTGGAACTTATCGGTGGCATGATGGACTGCCTGTATGCCAAATGTGCGCTTTTCTTTGTTTCAGTAACATTATCTGACTGCTCATGGTAAGGTATACCGTGTGTGACCGATTGTGTAATGGCCGAGCTTGAGAAACTGGGACATCGGTACCGCGTGGCTCTCCGGTGAGTTGCAGTTTTCTTTCCGATCCTGAAGATCTTAAAGGTCCCTAAGAGTGGCTCGTGACCCCCGATTCGAGCGCCTCCACTGCAGTCATACTGGAACTTATGCCGATGATTGTCTAGTGCAGCGTGTGACAGCGCACAAGTGCTATGTTGTCGCAACGTGCGATCGTGAGCTCCGGCGACGAATACGGAAAATTCCTGGGGTTCCCCTGATGTACATTGTTGCGAGGCGATACGCTATCGAGCGTCTGCCTGATCAAGGAGCACCAGTCTAATTTAAAAACCACCTTCTAATGCCTCCTCACCGGTGGGCGATAGACGGACCACCCAGTGGGCGGGGATGTCATACAAATTTCAGACCTTGGTGACGTTGCTAAACGCGTTGCGAAACTGACAACTACTACGTTGAGAGAATATTTGTTGGATCGATATGTATGTGCGCGGGTGGGGACACGATTCGTGCAAGTGAACGCTGCAGTATACGACTTGCACACCGAAATGCAGGCCCTCGCATTTCCACTCGATAACTTGAGGAACGGGCGGACTTTGACTCGCACACCTTGGTGGCAAATGAGTTGTTCAGACTGTTCCGAGTTTGTGACAACTTCCGCCACAGCCTGCATCACCTTCAACCAACCTTCAATTTCTCAACTGCTACGACTCGCCGACTCGGACACTCCTGGCCATTGCAAGTAGCTGATTTCCTCACGCAATTTCGATGCAGGGAAGATGATTGACGTGGACGAGTTTGCGGCTTGCACTGCGAGCCACGGGGGCGCGGGCAAACTTTTATTCCCGGGCCGTGCTTACTCCCTGTTATCGCACTGACACAGCCTAAAGGTGGTTTACCATCTTCATCAAGTCGATTCTTCATCAAGTCTCTGAAATATGCCTGTCTCGGTCACGCAGAATCATGCTCAACCTAGTCCCTCTCCCACCTCGCTCACGACAGCCTCGCGGATCATCGTTGTCGGTGCTGGCACCTTTGGTCTTTCCACGGCTTTCCACCTTCTCGGGCGTGGTTACACAGACGTGACGGTGCTTGATCGAGCGAGGGAGTTACCTGCTGTGGACGCTGCGGGCACGGATATCAATAAGGGTGCGTCTCGACACCGACCCACTGGACGGTGGCCTGCAAGTACTTACGATATCTTGAAACAGTGGTCAGGTCGTGCTACAGCGACGTGTTTTACGCTAAACTAGCGAGAGAAGCGATGGAGGCATGGAAACAGCCCACGTGGGAAGGCTGTTATCACGAGTGCGTCTTGATTTGTCCGCTTCTTTGTCGACTCACCGTTTTTTCCCGCCCTTTTTCTTGGATTCTTTCTTGCTCGATCACGCGCGACGACTAGATGTGGCGTGATTAACGTCGGCACCGATGAACTCGTCGATAGATTGAGGGAGAATGACCAACGGCTCGGTGCACCCATCGAAGACCTCCCGGACGCCAAGGCTGTCCGCACCAAGCTTTTGTCCTCGCTCCGTCCCTCCCCCAACTCCACCATCACTCAGACACACGCGGCGGATTCGGACTCGAATGCACAGTGCATTGGTTCGTTCACGAATTACCGTGGTTACTTCAATCCCAAGGGAGGATGGGTAGAGGCAGCACGGGCGGTGGAGGTCCTTCTCTTGCGCGTTCGGGAGATGGGCGGGAGGGTGATCGAGAACCAGGAGGTCACCGGACTCGTGAAAGACGAGAATGGGTGGACGATGGGCGTGACGTGTAGGGACGGCAAGCGTTTCGGGGGTGACAGGGTTATACTCACCATTGGATCGTGGACTGCATCGACATTCCCCGAGTTGGAGCTCGACTCGATGTGCTTGGCAACTGGGTGAGCGGGTTGTACTGGTTCTCTGCGAGTGTGGTGATGCAGTGTAGCTGACCCCTTTGCCAGCCAGAGCGTGGCAACAATACGGCTCAGTGTAGAAGACAGGGAGCGGTACAAAGGATGCCATATCTACTTGGATTTCGACAGTGGGCTCTGCACATTCCCAGTGAGTTTTTTTTAGATCCTTACTGTTATGTAACAGCGAATAGGAGCACCAACTGGATCATTCTTTTTTTCTCCTTGTGGTCCTAGCTTTCATATCCATTTCCCTTCGGGCTCTGGCCCTATGCTCGCCTTTCAGAGCGACTTACGGCTTACCTTTAACCGTGGATGACGTGGAGGGGATTCTTATCAAAGTCCCTATCGCGTCGTTCTAGCCCGTCTTGATAACCAAGACGTCATAACAGACGATATATAGCGTCAATTTTTTGGGGAACCCGGAAGAGATCCGTCCGGCGGGTATCTTTCCGTCCCGCTTATCTCTTCAGCACTCGCATGATGCGCCATGCTTTGAATCATGCGGTGCTCGACTTTGCGGTTTGCATTTTCAACTTCTGATGACTCACCGCCAAGTATACTTCGTTTGTTTCCTGACTTGTCTGACGTGGAGCTTGGGTCTCTGGGTCCAAAGATATTGATGGCCACGGCCATTCGCATTTGGGTTGCTTTCGTTATGGAGTCCGAGCTACACCCGTCTGCATTTGTGCCTCCTTCCATTTAGATTGCGGTTTTTTTTCCACGCTTTGGCCGTTGATTGGTTGACTTCACAGGTTGTGTCATTGTTACACCTATTTGCTTCCTCATCTTACCACTGTCCCTTGATTCCATCATGCCCGCTTTTCTAATCGGTGAACCTCCATTTCACTTCGCCCGTTAATGGGGGACCTTTGCTGCGCTTGTTATTCAACATGCTCTCGGACCTGCTTCATCTTTGGGGTATAATTTCTTTGCCTTGTTTACATTCGGCAACTTTATGTCATCTTGATCGCTGATTGTGTTCGCTTGACACGTACCTTGATATCAGCATATCATCCTAACCGATACATTATCCATTTTACTGATTAATTGCGCCATTAGCCAACTGAAGATGGAATCGTCAAGGTTAGCATGCACACTGCGGGATTCACCCACATGGTCTCCCCCTGGCAGACCGGCGGTGATAACAACCACAATCCGGCCCGAAAGATATCGACACCTCGAACAATTACGAGCCACCCTGATTCGGGTGACGGCCTGCGCGTTCCACGATCGGCACTACAGCAATTAAGGGAGACACTTGGGCGGGCGTGTCCTGAGTTAGCAGAGAAGCCGTGGGCTGGGACACGGATGTGCTGGTGAGTGACTTCATCCAATCGTTGCTCTTGTGTTGTCCCTTCTCCTTGGATTCTGTTACCTCCATCCCTCGATTGGGTGCATACGAAGTCCTGGACAAGATCCAAAAGTCCGTTTGAATACGTGCAACACGTGCCGTGGTGCCCGTGCGAGCTTTGGGTACATTGGGGCGGTGTGCCGTTGTATGGGCAAAGACCGCCCCTATTATGTCTTCGTTCTGGCGCGATCCTGGGCATTTCTTTCGGAAATTGTGACAACTACAGCAAGTCACGATGTGGGACGTAAGATTATCTTGAACCATCCTGGTAATTCCAAGTCGCTGATCAACGGGTAGTGTTGGCCACGTCATAATCTGATATCTTTCCGCATGGTCGGGCGTTTGACCGGACCCGTATCGAAATTCTTTATCCATCAATTCTCACCGAGTTACGCATGCATTGTTAACGTACTGCCTACAAGTGGGACGTAAACTGCGTAAACGGCCGAGACCCTGTTGGAGGATAAGATCCTTCCGTCGGTGCGGGTCTTATCAGGTCTCATACCTTTGGTCATAGATTGTGTTGTCCTGCGCTCCCTGCGTCATGTGAGACATCGCTGCGCTAGGACGATCACTGATTAACCAAAAGGGATCGCGGCGTACTTAGTACCCTCATTATTCGTCTGGGACGCCGTGGCAGCGTCACAGGAGCATTCAGTTCGTCGGCCCTTGATGAAATAGGGACACCTTTTACGACTTTGATTCGTGCCGTGGTCAGAATAGGCAGGCGCCGGCACCGAGACCGACCGACCATTGAGGACCCCCCTCCCCTTTGGATTTGTTTCTGAATTTCACGCCTTTTCATTCTATTCTATTCATTCTTCTTTCGTGGAAATACATTTGTGGCTTTCAGGGGCTAACTCCGTTGCTGCAGGTACACCGACTCGCCTGACGGAAACTGGGTCATCGGGCCTTTTCCAGGAGATCCTACGTTGTTCTTGGCTACTTCCGGCAGTGGACATGGATTCAAGGTGAGTGTGACCATTAGATGTGTCAAGGCGGCACCCACCGAGTCTCGACGCCATCGCTGGAATGCCAGTGAAGCGTGTTCAGTTTTGGCGGAATCATACGTACGAAGTTCATTGCTGATTTGTTCTCTCTTCTTTTCATTCCCTCTTTTTGTCAGTTTCTTCCAAACATTGGCCGCCTCATCGTCGATTCCCTCGAGGGCACGCTTGACGCTACGATAGCGGCACGGTTCGCAGTCGACCGGGACGTCGCGGGTGCAACGAATAACGAGCGTGCGTCGAACGTCGCGCATGAATTGGATATAGGGGAACTGTGTGGCCCTGAGGATTTGGATTTGTGAATCCCTGGCGCTCGATGAACGTAGAACGTAAGATCGTGATGAGGTTACTGCTCTACGGACAGTTGCTATCCCATTGTAACTTTGGTTCCATGCCTTCGATGGCGAACGTTCAATGACGGCATTTTCATCTGGACTGTTTCATGGAAAACATGCGCGAGTCGTCGCTTTGGAATTGAACGAGTTGCACCGTCACAACTCGCACGAAACTCGACTTTGGACTTGAGCTTCGGAATGATCGTTGATGTTCAGTAAGTAAATTTTTCTTCATCGCGAAACGTGCAGCCTCTGCCAGACCCTACTAGTGCCAGTGACTCGGACAAAATGGTGGGGACAGACTCGAGATGTATCACTGGATGGCACATCACACCGTAACAGATCCACACTAATAGGTCTCACGGAATGATGGAACGGCTAATTTAGTCGAACTGACAACGCTGATTGCAATTGGATTGGCAAGATTTCGGGTCTGGTTCAATGCAACCTCCCGCGACTGTTCGCCTTCTCCAGCGTTGTGAGGTTTCTCACTTCCGCAGCATGGCTAACACCGTAGAACTCACCCAGAGACACCCAAAGTGATTTTTCCTCACCTGTTAACGAATGGCTCTTTACAACCTCGGTGGAGGAGACCTGGAAGAGGGATGACTCCACCTGACACTGTGGAAGTGCCAGTGGGGATGCGGGACACGATGCGGATATCAACAAACTCGGAAAGTGCGTGCTGTTCCCTCATAGCATACATACATGTAGGTAGAATTCCAGTCAAGGTGCGTCTACATGGCATCTACATCCGTCGGGTGCCCCACTCAACTTTTGGCCCCATCAAGCATCATCGGAAAAGATTATTGGTGAGATGGAGCTCTTCGGCGAAGAGTTTGAGCGGTACGATCCCAGCGCGCAAGATGATGAGACTCCCGAGGCGATCGAGAAGGGATCATGGGATCCATCGGTGTGCTTCGCAAAGGAGTAAAAAAGGTCCGTCAATTCTCTCTATTGGTTGTCATGTTTTTCACCAATTCACAAAGTATATCTTACATCGCAAACCACCTCTTCGGCGCCTTATTTAGGTAATGTCTACAACAATCCCGGTCCCCTCTTATTTGAAACCGGTAAACACCCAGTCTGGCTTAAGCACCAGATAGGGGTGTTTAAGCAGTTCGCTCGCGCTCGCGCGCACGTCTGGATCTCTGCAGGGCCAAGGGCACATGTTAGCGCTCATCTCCCGAAAGGGCGGAAAGCGCACGCACATGTCAAAACACCGTTTACTAAAATCGATAGCAACATCTGACAGGATCACGTCCGGAGGAAGAGGTGGAGACGTCCCATGCCTCGAGGCCTGTCACCATGACCCCAATCACGATCACGATGGACACACGTTGATTGGGTTGGCATGTCGATCTCGGTGAGCGCCCCAGGATGTGACACGGACGTACGGCTCACCTTGACCACTAACGTAATCATGTCTATGTCTCGCAATGCTCTTCCCTCTGTCCACATCTTGAGCAGCACACAGCCCGCGCCCCAGATATCGACTTTGGGACCATATCGCTTTCCGCCCTGACTCCTGGTCACTTCGGGAGCGGTCCAAAACGCGGTACCGCGCATCGGTGTCCACGAAGCGCGGTCGTCATCGACACGTTGGGCATTTCCGAAACCAGAGAGCTTGCACACGCCGGACGGGTCAACGAGAATGTTGCCGGCTTCAATATTCTGAAGAGGAATGGGAAATGGGTCAGCAATATGCATGTGGATGGTGGTAGCCTTACTCTATGAATGACGTGATTGACGTGCAGATACGCCAGCCCGTCAAGGATTTGGGCAGTGAACGACTTGACAACCTCCTTGTTGAACATGCCATGTTCTCGCAAGTAACTCTCGATGGTCCCGCCACGGACGTATTCCAAGAATCTGCGAAAGTCAAGCGAGGCCATTCCCCTCGAGCGATCAAGCGACATACATGCTCAGGAAGGTGGTGGTCTCCTCGGATCCGAGGTAGGCGACGATATGAGGATGACGTAGCCCGCTGAGTATCTCTCGCTCCATCCTCAACTCGGGAACAAAGTTGAGACGCTCAGTGTTCTCGTTCCCTTTTTCGACTTGCTTGACAGCGAACATCTTGCCGGTGGATGTGTTGCGGGCGAGGTAGACGCTTCCGTACGTTCCTCTTCCCAAAAGATCACCACGAATCCATTTGGAGGTCACTGTCAAAAGAAACTTGGATCGACGTTCAGTGGTTTGGTCAATTTCACCTACGTGGTGTACTATCCGATAGTGCATTAGTCACGCGTTGGCTGGTGGCCGATTTCTTTTGTGAAACGAAGTCTTCCGCGTGGTGTTCGTACGGCCGCTTTGTGCCCACGCCCCACGGATTTCTGTGCTCACAAGAGGGTTCCTCTGCACAATCACATGCATCCCCAAAAGATGGGAAAGGGAGGTCGTCATTTCTATGACAACTCGGTGCGCTGGTTGGGACTCTAAATAACTCGCGAAGGGGTGGTAGAGGAATACAAGTGCCCAAGAGTTGCTGGAGCGTGGACACCACGTCTTCGGCAAGTGGTCTCTCTGGAACTGGTGACCAGCACTGTTGGATGAGCGCCCAGTGTTGTTCGTCGATCGGTGGTATAATTGGCCGAGTAGGCTTAAGACCCTGAGACAAACGCAACACGACAGCAGCATCAACTCGGACCTCGGACCAAGGATATTTCCCAGTTAGCACCTAACAGAAAAAAGGAACGGAAAAACGGTCACGATTGTACACAGTCCAAGAAAAAGCTGTCCAGTGCGTACAAGAAGAGCCATGTTTCCGAACGAGTAGATGTCACTTTTTATCGTGTGCTTCGTTTCCTCCTCATTGAGTGAGAAGTGTTCAGGTGCGGCCCATCGTAAGGTGCCCGGTTTCACAGTGGTCACCATGAGATAAGTATATCCTTCTGGGAGTTCTCCTACCAAGGATGCACATCCGAAATCGGTCAGGCAAGCATTGTAATTACGATCGAGCAGCACGTTATTCTGTTGAGTGACTCAGCCAGTAAGATAGACACTAAAGCTCTTGAAACGTACGCTTGATAGGTCTCCATGCATCATCGGAAACGAGTGCACTGTCCGTGATGAGGAACGCGAGCATTCAATGGCGTGAAAACCTACGATAATGGAGTCCATTTGCAATATCCAGCAACTGAAACGCAAGATAGAAACGTCAGAGTGTCGCTCCGCACCATGCTTGGTTAGTTTTACTTGCCAGTTGTAGGCGGTATGCAACAGCGAGTCGACCTTCATGCGCTTGCAAAAACGTATGAAGTGTACCGTGTGGCATCCACATTGACACCAAGGACGCGCTTCCCTGTTTCCCAAAACCGTATGCGATCCCGAGAAATGGCACGATGTTGCGATGACTGAGCCGCCTCCAGATCCCGAGCTCTCGACGTATCATCTATGAGAGACGATCAACCGATCATGAGTGAAGTGAAGGAAAAGAGACGCACGCGAGCCACCTTTCCCCCATCGCGTTTGTGCTCCGAGTCGACGACCGAGAAACTGAACCGAAAGGCTTTCACGGCAACCTATCGGGGTGAATGGATGGACGAGTCAAGGAGAGAAACGTGGAGGCGAAGATTTCGTTCGGACCTCCTTGACACCATCGTCACCCGTGTACCGACACCGAAAGACGTCGCCAAATGCGCCTGCCTCGCGGTATTGGTCGTCCGGTCGGACGATCCTGTCGGTCAGATTTGGGACGGATGTTGATGAGAGGCGTGGTGGTCGATCGGGCTCGGACCTAGCACATCTGTGTCAGCGAGCGGCAGATGAGAACGGCGACAAGACAAAATACGACCTGAGTAAGGCCATCCGGGGCGAGATCCGAGCTCGAAGTAATAATCGAAGGGATGTGCGATTAAACGCTGCGAGCAGTGCGGTGGGTTGTCAGTCAGGCCATACTATCGCCTACTATCGCCGTCTGGGAACCAACCTACAACTACGGTTGCGGACAGACAAACACGACGTATGGCAGACCGCCAAGGGCGCCATAAACTCGTGTGCGACCTCTCTCTCCTTCAACACCCCATCCGACATCACCATCGCCTCGGCCGAAAACGGGTTCTTGGGCGCCTTGCCCGACGTGGACGTCCCGTCAAGAATCCGCCGCCAGTCGTCAAACGTCCGCCAAGTCTCCTTGACACCCTCCTCGTCCCTCTCCGCATCGGCCTTGCGACTCTCGTCCACCTCCTCGGCATACACCACCCCGCCGATACTCGCACTGAACTCCACCTCGTTCCTCGACAGCGTCCCAGTCTTGTCCGAAAATATAAACTGGATCTGGCCAAGCTCTTCGACGAGGGACGAGGTGCCATAGTACAAGTCGAGGTCCGAGTTGATGAGTGCTGATTGTCGGAATTTGACGACTTCCACGGTGACGATGAGGGACATGGGGAAGAAGTTGTTGTAGAGGATGATAAAGGTGAGGATGTCTGTAGCGACTAGGTTAGTTTGTGTCGATCGGGGGTGATCATACGAAACCTTCCGCAAACATCTTGGCTGGTTGTCGTGTCAGAACGAGACGTGCAAGAAAACAAGACGACTGACCTCTGCCCGAAAACGTGTTGGATTGGAAGAGGTACCACTGAGAACCGGAGAGAAACCACCGATGGGAGCCGTGAATGAGGAACGAAAGAAGTTCATCTCCTTTCAATGGCTCCTTGGGGAATATACGCCACTTAATGAATACTCATTCTTCTCATTCTCTGAGATCATCACCTGACGACGAGTGTTTTTCAGGTGTACTACCGCCCAGATGCAGTCAAGCACTGTAGCTGCCTCGAATGCACGAGGTGCGTTACATCCTCAGAGTATTGGTCGAACAGAGCCTCGGATATGCTCGGCATGAGAAACAATCCCTTCGAAAACCCGCATGATACCGTCGAGTCATTATCGTCGAACTTGTGGTGACCCTCGCGAGAGGGGGGTGAGCAAAGTAGGGTGGGACTGTCGAGGAAAGTGTCAGCGACTGTTGAAAGGACTGTTCCCAGAAAGCGCGTCACACTACGTTTTATACTATTTTGTGGACTTGATCTGCTGTTCATTCTTTGCGAAGAGGTAGTTGTAGAGGGTTGTTCGAACGCCACCGAGGTGCAGAGTGCCGGTCGCAGAGGGAGCAGAGCGTAACAAAACTGTCATTGCCGACGATGGCGGTACTAGATGCCCATATGAGAATTGTCAGACCAGCCGCGCTGCCCAAAGGGGTCCGGGTTGTAAGAGAGTTGGTTGAGGTAAATATCGAACAGAGCTGAATTCACTCGCGACTCCAGGGGAAATGAGTCATCAAGACCACATCCAAGTTAGCTCACAGCTTGGTGTGCAGCCATTGTCGTCGAGACTAGCTGTAGCCTCTTCGCTTACATTCCTCACGCGTGGCGATAGTATAACCCGTTCTTCCTCTTCAACTTTGACCTGAAGCGAGTTCGGGTACAGAATACAGAATCGTGCAATACAACTCTCTGGCCAGATACGCCAGCAACCGACGCTCAACTCGCCACCGTCACGCCCTCGACCCCACAAACTCCCTCCAACTCTTAACTTCGCTCGGCACGTTCCCCTCCCGGTAACCCATCAACCCCTTACCATCCCCGCCCATCTTCCGCCTCAACGCCTCCACCCCTAACCCCGCACACTTGGTGTCGTTCAACAACGGCATCCCGAAATCCACCGCGTTTCCACGGGCAACGTAGTCCTCGTCTCTTTCCGTCCCTTGCCACGTCCCTGAGCGCAGAAAGTCAGAAAGTCTCTGAGCGAGGTTGATCACCGATTGTATCTCGTACTCGTCGAAAACTTCGCGTAGACGACGCTTGTCGGACGTGGGGAAGAAGATGCGTTTGCAGGTAACGTGGGGGATGGCGGTCAAGACGGCCTCGATCGCAGGCGAGGAGACATAGAGCTTGAAACCGAGTGAGTGGAGTGTTTTGGCGATGAAAGGCAGCTCTGGCGTGTTGGGCGAGCTACCGATAAGGACACCGGAACGCGGCCGGAGGCTTGAAGCCAGTTGTAAAGAGCAGTGAAGCCTAGAATGCTCCGTCAACAAGTATGTCTCGTATTGCCCATCACTTCTTCGACGCCTTATTCAAGTAATCTCCGTGCAATAACTATCGTCCCTCTTATCTGAAACCAATAAACATCCAGCCTGACTCAGGCATCGAATGGGGTGTTGAAATAGTTCAGTCGCGCTCGCACGGGCGTCTGGATCCTCACCTGTTAGCGTTCGTCTCCCGAAATGGCTTAAAGTGCGCGCACATGTCAAAACACTGCTGAGATTTATAGCGAGATCCGACAGGATCACGTCCGGGGGAAGCAGCGGAGACGTCCCTTGACTCTCACCATGACCCCAATAGTGATCACGACCGACATCCGTTGATATCTGGACATGCGGTTCTCGGTGAGCGCCTTAGGTTGTGACATAGAGGCATAGCTCGCCCTGACCACTAAGGCAGTCACCTCTATAATGCTGCGTCCACATCTTGAACAGCACACACCCCGCGCCACAAATATCGACCTTGGGGATAATATCGCTTTCCGCCCTGTACCCCTAGTCACTGGGGCGGGTATCCAAGACTACCACCCACGAGGCGCAGTTGTCATCGACACGTTGAGCGTTGCCGAAACTAGAGAGCTTGCAGATACCGGACGGGTCAATGATGTTACCGGCTTCAATATTCTAAAGAGTAATAGGAGATGGGTCAGTAGTATGTATGTGGATTGTGATAGCTTTACTCTACGAATGATGCAACTGGCGTACAGATACGCCAGCCTGCCGAAGGTTTGGGTAACGAACGATTTGACAACCTCCTTGTCGAACGTGCCATGTTCTGGCAAGTAACTTTCGAGGGACCAGCCAAGGACGTATTCCAGGAATCTGCGATAGTCAACTGAAGCCATGCCCCTCGAGCGATAAAGCGACGTACATACTCAGGGAGGTGGATGTGTTCTCGACTCCGAGGTAGGCGATAATATGAGGACGATGCAGTCCGTTGAGTTTCTCTCGTTCCATCTTCAACTCTGGAACAAAGTCGGGACATTGAGCATTCCTGTTCCTGTTATCGACCTATTTGACAGCAAACATGTCGCCGGTAGACGTGTCGAGGGCGAGGTAGGTGCGTCCACATGGCCCTTTTCCTGAAAGACCACCACCCATTCGGAGATCATGTGCCCGTTGGCTGGTGGCTGGTTTCTTTTGTAAAGCAGTGTCCTCTGTACAGTGTCTGTGAGTCGGCTCCGTGCCCACGCCTAACGGATTTCCGTGCTCAAAAGAGGGTTCTTCGGTGCAATCACACGCATCCTCGACAAGTGGGAAAGGGAGTATTGGAAAACAACCTGCTGAAATAGTATATAGTCACTAACTTAATATTACATCCATTAAGTTACCCTATTTGAATACCGCACGGTGTTGACTGTTGCCGCTTCGTTGGGATTCTAAAAGAGCTCGCGGAGGGGCAGCAGAGGAGCACAGGCCCCCAAGAGTTGCTGCAGCGAGGACACCACATCTTCAGCGAGTGGTCTCTCTGGAATCGGTGACCAGCACCATTGGATGAGTGCCCAATGCTCATCGTCGATCGGTCGTGTGAGCGGCCGACCAGGCTTGCGGCCCTGAGACAAACGCAACACGACAGCGACATCAGCTCGGACCTCGGACCACGGGTATTTTCCAGTTAGTACCTGATTTAAAAAAGGTATGAAAAGACGGTCACGATTGTACACATTCAGAAAAGGCTGTCCAGTACATACAAGAAGAGCCACGTTTCCGAACGAGTAGATATCGCTTTGTATCGTATGCTTTGTTTCCCCTTCCTCGAGCGAGAAGTGCTCGGGTGCAGCCCATCGCAAGGTGCCCGGTCTCACGGTGGTCATTTTGAGGTAAGTAAATCCTTCTGGGAGTTCTCCTACCAAGGATGCACATCCGAAATCGGTCAGGCAAGCATTGTAATTACGATCGAGGAGCACATTGTTCTGTTGAGTAGCTCAGCCAGGAAGATGGGTACTAGACTCTTGCGACGTACGCTTGATAGGTCTCCGTGCATCATCGGAAACGAGTGCACTGTCCGTGGTGAGCGACGCGAGCATTCAGTGGCGTGAATCAAACCTACGGTAATGGAGTCCACTCGCAATATCCAACAACTGAAACCCAAGATAGAAATGTCAGAGCACCGCTCCGCACCATGTTTGGTCAGTTTTACTTACCAGTTGTAGGCGGTGTGCAACCGCAAGTCGATCTTCATGTGCCTCTAAAAACGTATGCAGTGTGCCGTGCGGCATCCACATGGACACCAAGGACGCGCTTCCCTGTTTCCCGAACCCGTATGTGATGCCGAGGAATGGTACAATGTTGAGATGACTAAGCCGCCCCCAGATCCCGAGCTCTCGGCGTATCATCTACGAGAGACGATTAATCAATCGTAGGTGAGGCGAACGAAAAGAGGCGCACGCGAACCGCCTTTTCCCCATTGCGTTTATGCTCCGAGTCGTCGATCAAGAAACTGAACCGAAAGGCTTTCACGGCAACCTATCAAGGTAAAGGGATGGGGGGTCAAGGAGAGAAAGATGGAGGCGAAAACGATGCTCTGACCTCCTTGACACCGTCCTCGCTCGTGTACCGACACCGAAAGACGTCACCAAAGGCGCCTGCGTCGCAGTATTGGTCGTCCTGTCGGTCGATCCTGTCGGTCAGGTCGGGGATGGATATCGATGAGAGGCGTGGTGATCGTTCCGGCTTGCAACGGAAGTCCCCCCGGGTTGCTATCTCACAAGGCACTCGACAAGGGAAGCGTGCCCCGCGAAGCTTCGTGACCAGATGATTATCAGGATCGACGTGAGACAAAACCGCCCCATTTGCCACCGCCTTGTTGCTAATGAAAACATGTCAGAAGAATTTGTGACCACGCCACATAAGCACATACATGCAGTTGTCCGGACGGTAAGTCCTGATGCCCCTTCCCATGAAATACGACTGGAGCCGAAACCAGACCCAGTCATTGGTTGAGAGCCCCCCAACAAAGAACGCCATCTGAAAGTGCGGGTAAATGGGACGAACTATTCCAACAAGGGAAAGCCCACTGTAATCGGTGTCGTAGCAAATTTCTGCTGTTGCTCAAATGCGTCAATTACGGCGTTGACAGAGTCATTGAACAGGCCGGTGGCTTCTTCACTAGAAGGTATGAAATCAGACAATCAGTCGCAATCATCGGCGTAGGTCGAAGTCAGTCCTACCCTGTCAACTTCAGCTTCCCAAAAAAAATGCCATACTCCTTGCTGGTGGTGCGACGACCACCAACCTTGACGTAAGCCGGTTCTTGATCACTCTTGATAACGAGCTTGGTTTTCTGGTCGAACTCGCGTGTAAATTCGGACATCTCGTCGGGGTTGGAGTGCACCCAGCCATCAAGTTTTCCTTTTTTTGAGAGTTTGTCACTAACAAAGCAATAGAAAAAACAAGTCACCAACGTTGCAGCAGAGCCTTAGCCCGGCGGGTAACAAAGAGTGAACCCTGCAGTCGACCTTAAAAGGGACAGGGATCAGTAAGGCGGAATCCAGCTGTTGGCGAAAGCCTGCATACACTCAGCTGGAGCAATCTCCGAAAGGATTTGGTTGGACGTCATCGAAAATATGCTCAAGTCGATGGTCGCACCGCCAGCATCGATGATGACGACTCCTCGGGACGTAGGTTGACTGGCTGTCTCCAAGTTGAGAAGGGCTGCGATGCAATAGTGAAGGCCTGCTTCGCCTTCCGCTAGCATGCGGACACGGGATTGCCCCTCGCGTGTACCGGGGATGAGGCCAGCCCGCGCAATCGCCCAACGGTATCGTTGTTGTGGTACACCCTCCCAACCATTCGGATGAGTGAAAATATACTCGATAGAATTCTCGACAGATGACCAAGGGAAACCGAGATGGTGTTCGTGGGTATAGGTCTTGACGCACTCGAAGAGGTACTTGATGAAATCTGTGAGAACGTCGTCGGCGGATTTTCCGGACGGAAGTGGGGGTAAATCATTGTCCAGGTTAATAGAGGAAGCTAAATGCTTCGGGCGGAGGTGAAGCTTCCACCTGGATCTCATGGATGAGTATGAGCTCTATTGACCCCGTCAATAACTAACCATTCAGCCTTCGCCCATCCTTCGGTCAAAGCGGACTCGATTACGCTCTCAGTGAGCACCTCAGCGCCAGCCGCTCTGACATTACCACTCTCGTCATAATACAAGAGCGACGGTACTTTAGCGTCACCGCTACCTTGTCCCTGCGCAGGAAATCTAGAGCCAGTCAAGGCAGATCAGTAGAAAGAAATGAGGAGCTTGCCTCCGGACCCCAAGAACCTCAGGAACCTCTCCTTCTTCGAGAAGACAGTATGAGATACCACTAAAGGTCGTACCAATGTCGAATGCCACAACAAGCTTTGTAGGGCCGGTGTATGGTTTGAGCTTTGGCATGACTTGTTAGTTTGAGAGTTGACAATACAACATTTATCGGCCAGTCACCACAGACGCGCTGCAGAGTACTGTCACGCAGTGACGAAGGCTCGGACTAGAATAAGTGGGTGGAGGAGCTTATCTTTGATTGAGCTTTGGTCAGCGTATGTCGTAGGGCCCAGCAGTTACTACGAGATCTCACCTCGGTCGTTCTTCTCTCTACTGAGCGAACGGCGAAGGCAATCAATGCTATAAGTACTCATCATTGAGACGGAGAATGAAAGAAAAACGAGGATGAAGCGTGTAGGTAGAAGAGGATGTGTGTGGTCATGCCAGCAACACGGGCCAGTGAGTATGTGAAGTAGTGCGTGTGATCGCTGCAATTCAAATTGAGCTGCCAGTACTGTATATCTTGTCATTCTTACCCTAGTATGTGCGGCGATATAACCCATTCTTCCTCTTCAATATTGACAAGTGCCGACACCTGGAGATGAACAAGACTATTTTGGAGAATGTTTGGCCACAGTACACAGATACAACTCTCTAGCCAGATACGCCAGCAACCGACGCTCAACTCGCCACCGTCACGCCCTCGACCCCACAAACTCCCTCCAACTCTTCACTTCGCTCGGCACGTTCCCCTCCCGGTAACCCATCAACCCCTTGCCATCCTCGCCCATCTTCCGCCTCAACGCCTCCACCCACAACGCCGCACACTTGGCATCGTTCAACAACGGCAGCCCGAAATCCACCGCGTTTCGACGGGCAACGTAGTCCTCGTCTTCCCGTCCCTTGCTGCGCCCCTGGGCGAGGTTGATCACCGATTGGATCTCGTACTCGTCGAAAACCTCGCGCAGACGCCGCTTGTCGGATGTGGGGAAAAAGATGCGTTTGCAGGTCACGTGGGGGATGGCGGTCAATGCAGCCTCGATCACGGGCGAGGAGACATAGAGCTTGAAACCCAATGAGTGGAGTGTTTTGGCGATGAAAGGAAGCTCGGATGTGTTCGGCGAGCCACCGATAAGGACACCGGAACGCGCCCGGGGAGGCTTGAAACCAGTTGTAGAGAGTAATGAAGCCCAGTATGCTTCGTAAACGTCGGCACCAAAGGAAGCGACTTCACCTGTGCTCGCCATTTCTAGGGCAATATTGTCTGTCAACAGGACATGGTGAAAGAAAGGAAATGGCACGCACCCACACCGAGGAAAGGATCGGCACCACCCAGTCGTGTCCAAGAAAATTGGGCAACCTTGATGCTCGTGTAGTCCCGCTTCTCTTTCATTAAATCGATAGGCTCGGGAACATTCACACCGGTGATCGCAGCCGCCGCCGTCTCGATAAAGTTGTGACCCAATACCTTGGAAACGAAGGGGAACGAACGCGATGCACGCAGGTTGCATTCGATGACCTTGAGCTCGTCCTCTTCACCGTCCTTGGAGGCAGGCTTCTTGATCACCTGCATGTTGAAAGGTCCTGAGATCTCGAATGCTTGACCAACTCGCGATGCGATGTCCTTCAACCTGTCGAGATCGCGCACGCTCAACGTGTGAGGCGGAAGCACAAGCGTGGCGTCTCCGGAATGGACACCGGCGTTCTCGACATGCTCACTGATAGCATGCACGAGAAGCTGGCCCTTGTAAGGCAACGGCATCAACGTCGATTTCTTGAGCGTTCGAGATAAATTTCGTGATGACGACAGGGATGAAGAGGAGAAACCGAGGACGCTGCGGTGAGAGTGTGCGAGAGTGCGGATTCTTCGTGGACGATGTTCATCGCGGCTCCAGAGAGAACAGTACGAAGGCCGCACGAGGACCGGATAACTGTAGGACAGTTCGTTAGCACTCTACTTTGGTTATGACACTAGTTGCTATATACTAACCTAACACGGTTTGCGAATTCCTTGGCAGCTTCCAAGGATGTGACTTCGGTCCACTCGGGTTGATCGACACCGATGGAATCGAGGACGCTCGAGAATTTGTGACGATCCTCTGCATTGTCGATCTGCAAAGGATCCGTACCGAGAACGTTGACACCGCTCTCCTTGAGCCGAAGCGCGATGTTTTGCGGGAGCTGACCTGTTGGAGAATGGGAGGTTCAGTCGACATTACGCTCACAGAATAAGAACAACTGACCCCCGACGCTGACGATAACGCCCTTCGCACCCTCCAACTCGTAGATATCCATGACACGCTCCCAGCCCAACTCCTCAAAGTACAACCTGTCCGCTTCGTCAAAGTCCGTACTGACCGTCTCAGGGTTGTAGTTGACCATGATCGTCTTCCCGCCGACGCTGTTGCCGTCCTCGGCTTACGGCATCGCCCATCTCCCGCAACTTGCGCGCACAGGTGACGGCACACCAGTCGAACTCGACACTGCTTCCGATACGGTACACACCACTGCCGAGCACCATGGTACCGTGGTCATCAAAAGTGACATCGTGTGCGGATGCGTTGTAAGTCGTGTAGAGGTAGTTGGTGTGGGCAGGATACTCGGCTGCCAATGTGTCGAATCCGTTTCACGAAAGGAGTGATCGGCGGGTCCTGTGATTTACGGAATTTGCGTACTTCACCTTCTGTGGTGCTCAGGAGCGACGAGATCTGAGAGTCGGAGAATCCTTGTTGCTTTGCAATCAAGATGAGCGAGGGGGGAACAGCCGAGAGGTTGCCGAAGGGAAGAGAGGGCCCGAGACGTATTGACAATGTTTTCGATCTTGTATAGGAACCACTGCAAGGGAATCGACCTTTAACACAGGG
Organism: Boletus coccyginus; assembly: GCA_025782845.1. Lineage (NCBI taxonomy): Eukaryota > Fungi > Basidiomycota > Agaricomycetes > Boletales > Boletaceae > Boletus > Boletus coccyginus. The sequence goes on along the minus strand of JAHZSR010000065.1, from coordinate 77,129 downwards.
TAAAGAGCGAAGGTGTGTATGACATACCTTGTCTATCTTTGTCAGATCGTGAATCTCCTCTACATTGTACTTGTCATTGTACATCGCGTATGCGATCGCGAAAAGCCGCATGTCCGTAGGGCGCATCAAGCGCTCGCTCCAACTCCCCTGGCTCCTCAAGTTTTTTCAGCCCACCAACCACCTCGAACCCTCGCCACCTGGGGTCGACCATGCGAATAGCTTTTTGCAAGCTCTCTTCAAACGTCCTGCCGATGGCCATGACTTCGCCGACACTCTTCATAGCGCTACCAATCTCACGGTTGACCTCGTTGCTGAACTTGGCGAGATCCCATTTAGGTAATCTTTGTCACGATATAGTCGAGAGACGGTTCGAAGCACGCAGTGGTCGTTTTTGTGACTGCATTAGGCAACTCGGGAAGGGTGTGTCCCAGGGCGATCTTGGCTGCCGTGTAGGCGAGTGGGTATCCCGTCGCCTTGGACGCCAAAGCGGAGGAACGGCTCAATCTGGCAGGATACATGAGCAACTGTCGATTGCTAATACACCCACACGTACCGAGCATTAACTTCGATCACGCAATATTCTCTCGACTCGGGATTGAGGGCATACTGGATATTACACTCCCCAACGACACCGAGATGCCGAATCACCTTAATCGCAGCGCTCCGCAACATGTGGTACTCGTCATCATTCAAGGTTTGACTGGGGCGACGACAATCGAATCACCCGTATGTGTTCCCAAGGGATCAAAATTTTCCATGTTGCAACAGATAATGGTGTTGTCGGCACCATCACGAACGACTTCGTACTCGAGTTCTTTCCAGCCCTTCATGCTACGTTCGATAAGGACTTGAGGAGAAAGCGAAAGGGATTTGGCAGAGAGGTCGCGCAGCTCGGTGGGGTTGTTGGCGAATCCAGAACCCAGGCCACCCAGAGTGAAAGCCGAACGAAGAATGACAGGGTAACCAATCTTTTCTGCCGCCTCGAGAGCTGCATCGACGTTGGAGACGGCGGTCGACTGAGCGACTGGTATGTTGATTTCTGACCAGCGGTCACGTGAGGATCGGGTCACCATCAGAAAGGGAGTACGAACCTTTGAGAGCTTGTACAAAGAGGTCACGATCTTCGGAAACCTCGAGCGTCTTAATGGGTGTTCCGAGGACCTTGACACCGAGGCGATCAAGGATCCCCATCTTGTCAAGGGCAATGCCAACGTTCAAGGCACTCTGACCCCCGAAAGTGAGTAAAATGCCATCCGGCCGTTCTTTTTCTAAAACGTATGCAACATAGTCTGCGGTGATGGGTAGGAAGTAGACCTCCGAGGCCAGCTGATGACTAGTCTGCCACGTGGCTATATTTGGATTGATCAATACGGCTTCAACGCCTTCTTCGCAGAGCGCTTTCATAGCTTGTGAACCAGAGTAATCGAACTCGCCAGCCTGGCCGATGGATAGTCCACCACTGCCCACGACGACGACTTTTTTAACCTTGGGACGATCGAGTTGTGGGAGTACTTTGGCAGACAATTTTCGAGCAAGTTCTGATGGGGAGTTGAGGACGTGTTCTCCATCTTTTGGCACGTATGAACCGACGGCCGGTGCAGCGATCGCACGCAGAGGGTTGGTGGGGGCGATACGAGAGCGAAGTTGTGTAGTGGAGAAAAGACGGGTGGAGGGGTGACGAGCACGGGCAAGAGAAGGCAGCACGCGCGCTGTGGTCGGAATTCGGGAGATAGAACTTGTAGTGAACATGGTCGGGTGCCCTCGCAAGGCTTATTTTCAATGGGGGAGAAGAGAGAAAACGAGGTCACTGAGGTAACTGTTCGGCCAACAGATCGAGATATCAACGACCGTGTAGCAGAGAAAAGAAAGAGTGGATTATAACTGACTCGTCGCGTGTGTTTTGAGTGAAAATCATATACGAGCTCAAAGCCCTCCCTCGATGTCTCGAACGCCAATCGCTAGTGGGTTGAAGAGATGCGAACGCACTGCTCCACAAATTTTTGTACCTCCTCGATGCGGAGTTCAGCTTCGCACGATGCTCCGATTGGCTACCCGGCCCGACCTTTCCTTGGTCTCCTCCCATGACCAGCCAGCCGCCATGCTACGACTTTTCCTGCAATCACCAAGACCAGTCACTGGCGTTCCCTGCTGAGATATAAATCTTTCTCGTCCAGTTTGGACCCTTCAGGGCCTGCGAGTCTTTGAGTGGGAACGCTGCCCTGGACGTATCCCCACGTTACTGGCGAATCCTTGAAGGTTGGATTTGTTATTATTTCCGACCCTCAACTTCCATCACCAGACATTGTTACTAACAAGCGCATTCCCTTCCCCTCTGATCCAAAACTCCCGTCCACTCCGCAGGGGGAGGGTGGCACCACAACCGCGACAAGTTTCACGCAGGATGTGCGAACTTTCAGGAATCAGAATATATCTCTCCCGATGTCAATGGATGCTTTCCCCGTTCAGATTTCCTCATCACACTCAAGTTATTCCAACTCGAGCAAGCGGCGTCGCGATCGGAACCAGCAGTTGAGGACTCCGCATCTGAAAGGACGCAATGACGAATACGATCGTCGAGTTTGAACGTGCCCTCTTCATATTTCAGGTCGACATCAGGATTTTGGACAAGATCGATGCCTTCCGCTAACGCGAGACCAAGCAAAATCTCAATGATCTCGATACAGCAGCGACCATCCCAAAGCATCAATACAATGCGGTTCCAATTGCTGGGGTCTCCTCGCGAGAAAATTGCCACGTCCAGCGAGATCGTCATCCCAAGTACATAATACACCCACGTATGGGCTCATCTGAGACGGTGCGCGTACCACTGCGTAGGCCCTCTCCCAGGTGCTTGTTTGACTCACCAACGAGGCGAACAGCGGAGAAAACGACATATTCTTCGTCAGCAGTTCTGAAGCCCTCACCTGAAAGCTTCAATGGGGAGCAAGAGAAAAGCCAGGTCGCACATCCTCCATGCGTTATGTAACGCGACAGCGTGATGCTTGTCCTTTGGAGCCACGAATGATCCCGCAATTCCAAATTCATTGTTGCAAGATGAGGCTTTGCGACGGCGAAAGCAAGATCGGTGATCTCGTTCAGGAACGAAAGAAGTTCATCTCCTCTGAACGACCCTGATGAATACTCCTCGTTCTTCTCACTCTCCTCGTTAGCTGACGGCGAGCGTTTCCCAGGTGTGTTACCCCCCAGATGCAGTTAAGCATTGTAGCTGCTTCGAATGCCCGTACAAGGGTGCGTTGCACGTCCTCAGGGTATTGGGCGAAGGGAGCCTCGGATATACTCGTCACGAGAAATAATCCTTCGAAAACCTGCACGATACCGTCGGGTCATTATCGTCGATCTCGTGGTGACCCTCGCGAGAGGGGAGTGTCAGCGACTGTCGAAAAGACTGTTCCCAAAGGCGCGTCACTACGTTTTATACCATTGAAACTCAACGTATTGTGGACGTGATCTGCTGTTTAGAGTTGTATCATTGACTCCTCTTGGACAGACAATAATAATAATTTGATACCGCAACGAATCTAGGGCATACCCACTGACGGTGTGACTTCGTATGATCCAGCTACCACAAGTCGACCCTCCTACGGTACATGCACGATGGTCTACACCGCATCTCTGTACTTACTGTCCACCAAGGAAGAGCGCAGCCATTACAATGGGACAGTAAACGAGGGCCATAAAAAAGAAAAAGAAGACTGTCGCAAGACAAACAGTCACATACTCCCCGAATATTAGTGTGTATCCAGAATGCATGACCCGAAAAATAATGAAGGGGCTGTAGACAAATATAGATGAAAACAATGATTATACGCCAAACGTAGTGTGTATCACGAGTTCTCAACAAGAGTGGGTAATCACGCCACACATACGAGAACGACGAAAGTGATCAATGAAACCAGGGCAACACCATACAGAATGGCTGTGGTCAACACACCAAGTGTCATGCCCAAGAGCGCTGCAAGCGCAGTAAAAGAGATGAAGGCGAAGAGTGGGATGAGAGCAATTTGGTTTGGAAATGCGTTGCCGATGCCGAGCACGATGAGAATACAACCGAATGCGGATAAGACGTCGGGGAGCCTCCGAAGGAAAGTTGACATGATAGCGCGGGTTTTTTTCTGCAGCATCATTGGTGATTGGTTCATGCAGACCTTAAAGCAGGCTACCCACCTCATCATCCATGGGTGGGAGGACGAAAGACAACCCAACAGTAACAATGGCTACACCGATGAAGAGCAACGCAGCTCCAAGCTGCTCCGAGTTGGAGGACACGGCAACCAACCCAACCGTAATAGTTATAAGCGAAGGTGCCTATTGGAAGTGATCGACTTGATATTGACCTCGTCGGTACCAAGAAGAAAGGCTTACTGCGCTCCGTCCAACACCAATCCGTCCATTCGGGCAAACGATGTCATCATTGGGAGTAACTGGGATAAGGAGCGTTTGGGGCATTGTGGCCCAGGGGGCAGGAAGACGGGCTGGAGACGGTGACAGATACTCAGGCTGATGAATATAAGTAAGTGATACGACGGACGGACCTCACTGGTGATGGCCTGGCTTGTTGTACTGCTTGAATGTAAATCTGCAATGAGTTTTCTGAATCAGTAAAAATTTACCCATGATGGGCGACATCTAAAGTCAAACTATATAAAGACACGAGGACTCCATGCTTTGTATTGGGAGCACAGTGTTGATCATGATGACATGCGTTCAGCACGAGGTGACCGGGAAGTGCCGTGCGATGCGACTGGTGATTGGTCACAGTAATACTAGTAGCGCTGAGCGCCCAAACCTACTCGAAGCAAACACCACCTCACACAGAATGATCTGTCAAGTCTTCATCGCTCACTACATCCCCTCATCCGTGTCGTTGGTTGTGTCCACACAGATCTTGAAGTACAGTTGGACTTTCAGAAAAACATAGTGACGGTTCGCCTGATGTTTGCAGCCATTCTACGACCAAGGTTTTCACCCGTTCTCCGGTCCCATGGATGAGATGACTTCTTACGCTGCAGCTGTCAAGCGGACGCGGCCTCACGGTCCTTATGCCATCGCTGGTTACTCGTGGTGGTGCCGTCCCCTTCGAGGTTGCGAAGCGCCTCTGTGCAACGAAGCCAAGTTCACTAGTCCCATTAACATTCCTCTTCCTCTTCACATCGCCTACCGCCGCGTATGCACGAGATCGACGATGCCGACGACTTCCCACCGGCATGATTGAGGCCACTCACGTCCAAGGAACGACTCAACACCGTTTGGGGTTATCTCCTCCTGAGCGTCTCCTCGAACTGCAGTTTACACCTGAGAGGCTTGACCACTGGGTGGACATTGCCCGGTCGAGTGCGGTAAGACATCCCTTGACACTTTGCAAGCAAGGTTGATGCCCCAACTGGGACGACGATCCCATCGCCCTCACGATCAATTTGACAATACAACTGGCCGCCTCCACCACGATTGTCTACTCACCAACGTCGATCGACTCTATTGTCGAGTGCAGCGCAGCGGAGGAGCCTCTAGGTCAATGGTACCTATATTGTTTTCATGTCCTCAGACTCGCATACTAGAATGTATACATTGCACTTGACAGATACAGCCATTCAGATCGTAGACTGTTCAAGATGCGAGTGGGCCATCTCAGTATAAGCAGATGAAGGTTCCCAGTGCCGACGAAGTTCGGCCGTAAATCCGGTCTCATTTTGTATGCATAATGGAAGAGCTATGGGCTCCGTGGATACAATATGTTACTTGACTAGATAAAATAAATTACGAGAACGAGCGGAAAGTTGAAACGTTGACGACATCCCAAACGTAGCAACAGTGTGTCAGAAGTTCTCAACGAAAGTGGGTCCAGCCACGAAAACGAGAACGATGAAAATCATCAGCGAAATTAGGGCAGCACCATGCAGGATAGTCGTAGTCAATATACTAAGGGCCATGCCGAAGAGCAGTGCAAGCGCGGTAAAGGCGGTGAACAGGAAAAGCGGGATGAGAGCGATCTCGTTCGGAAATGATCTAGCGATGGCGAGGATGATGAGAATACAACTGAACGCGGTGAAGACGTCGGGAAGCCTTCGAAGGAAAACAGACACGACAGGGTGCGTCTTCTGCATCATCATTAGGGGTTGATTCATGCAAGCTTTAAAGCAGGCTACTCACCTCATCGTCGCTAGGTGGGACGACGAAATACAACCCAACAACAACGGTACCGGCACCGATAAAGAGTAACATAGTTCTGGGCTGGGTGGAGGACACGGCAGCTAATCCGGTCGTAAAAGCTATAAGTGAAGGTGCCTATTGGGAGTGATCAGCTTGATATTGATCTTGTCGGTGCCAAAAAGAAAAGCTTACTACTGCGCTCCATCTATTTGAGGGAGCGACGTTACTATTGGGCACAGGGGGAGGGAGCGTCTCAGAGGATTCTGAAGCTGTTGCACTTTGTGACATTGTAGACGAGAAGGAGCGGGAGATTGGAGACAGAGAGCCACCGTTCAAGCAGCTCACAGATCCGAATTATACGAAAGGGTGACAATGGGGGACCCTTGTTCGTACAATGAGCCTTCAGCCGCTCAACATGAGGACTGAATGCTTTGCATGTTTTGGGTTCACGGTGAGGTCACCGTCACCATTGGCAGTAGCAATGGCACTGGCAGGGAGCGTTTGAAGGGGGATTCTGGAGCTATTGTGATTTCTGGCATTGTGGCATACCAGAGACCCCTGGAGACGGGGCGCGGCTTGGGATAATCTGCAACGAGTCTTGAGCCGCATGGGCCATTGTCAAACTATTAAAGACACGAGGACTCCATGCTTTGCATGTATTGGGGGCAGTGTTTGATGACAATGAGGTCACGATGAGGTCACGTACGCCGGCGTGTTTGTCGTGCTGTATAAGAGAGAGGCTGAGTACCCAAATTTCCATGTCCAAACTTCTGGCAAAATATGCCACACTTACCTTCTCAAGCCGAATCTGCTAAGTCTTCATCGCTCACAGAAGCCCCTCGCCCACGGAGTCGTTGGTTGTGTCCATGGCTTCCCGCCGAATGTGATATCCGTCACACACATGAGGTGCAGTCGGGCTACCAGAGACACATAGTTCGTCTGATGTTTGCGGTACGTTTTCTTCGGCTCTGGGAGTGTTTTCTTACTTTACTCGCCAAGACAGCAGGCATTCGTATTGTGTGGCTGTTCGGCCATTTCCTTCCTTTCTGATGATTGCCAAGCATCGTTCAGCTTCATCCCCGCTTCTAGAGCCATATCTCTTGCTGGCCTGCTTACGCAACTCATTTTTTATTACGGAAGTCCCTCCCACATCCCAAAGGCTCTTTCCTCCATCGTAAGCCGATATTCTTTACCTGGCCAAACATCTAGTCACGTCTACAGGGAACTGAAGAAACACCATCACGCGCCATCGTTTTTTTCGCCTCGCTGTGGCTTCCGTTCGCGCCCTTTGTGTTGTCCATTATCCTCCTTTGCTTCGGTGCGTGAACCATCAAGCAATCCCACCGACGTTGGCGTTCATCGGTTTGTTTTAGGTACTAATCCTGGGGCATGCATCCCCCCTGTGTGGGGAGCGGATCACTTAGATGCACCATGACAGATAAGCGTTCGCACATGCTTGATTATCACCCCGGGTCCCATCGTCCGGTGTGTGGTTGTACTGGTCACACGACTCACTAGTTGCGAAAGTAATGGCACGGAGTCATGGTTTTTCTTCGTTTTGGCGGGCCCAAAGAAGGAAATTTCAAGAGGCCGTCGGAGCCAACGACCTGGCGTGCATGTATAATACCCAGCTTTGATGATGTTCCGGGGTAGCTAATGACCGGGTTCACATGAAATAAATCATATGGATGCCTTAAAATTTATACTTTGTGAGTTCATATCAAATGTGGTCTCGCAATTAAACCAAGTAGACCCTGCCAGAGTTGTTTACAACCGACCCGTCTTGTGTATTCTGTGAAAATCATATACGAGCCCAAAGTCCTTCCCGATGTCTTGAATGTCAATGGCTAGTGGGTTGAAGAGATGTAACGCCCTGCGCTATACCTCCTTGATGCGGAGTTCAGCTTCGCAAAATGCTCCAATTGGCTACCCGGCCCAACCTTCCCTGGTGTCTCCTCCCTTCCAACGGCCGCAGTCATGCTACGACTTTTCTTGCGCGCAATCACCAAGACCAGTCACCGGCGTTCCCCGCCGAGATAAGTCTCTCCCGTCCAGTATGCACCTTTTAGGGCCCGTGAATCTTTTTGAGTGGGAACGCCGCTCTGGACGTATCCCCGTGTTACTGGCTATTCAAATCCTTGAAGGTTGGATTCGTCATTGTTCCCGACCCTCAAGTTTCATCACCAGACATAAGTTGCGTTCAATATGTATTGTTAACAAGCGCACTTCGATCCAAACGTTCCATCTACTTTGCAGGGGAGAGGGTGGCACCACAACCGCGACAAGTTTCACGCAGGATGTGCGAACGTTTTAGGAATCAGAACGTATCTCTCCCGATGTCAGTGTACTACCTCAGATTTCCCATCACCACGCTCAGGTTATTCCAACTCAAGAAAGCGGCGTCGAGATCGGGACCAGCAGTTGAGGACTCTGCATCTGAAAGGACGCAATGATCGATGCCTTCCGCTAACGCGAGACCAAGCAAAATCCGAATACAGTAATCTCGATACAGCAGCGACCATCCCTCAGTGAAAGCATCAACACAAGGCGTCTCCAATCGCTGGGGTCTCCTCGCGAGAAGGCTGTCACGTCCAGACTCCAGCGAGGTCGTCATCCCGAGTACATAATACACTCACGTATGTGCTCATTTCGGACGGTGCTCGTTCGACTTGCTGACGAGACGAGCAACGGAGAAATTGACATACTTTTCGTCAACAGTGAAGCCTTCACCTGAAAGCTTCAATAGAAATTCCAGGTCGCATGTCACCCACGTCTGGACCATGCGCACGACAGCGTGATGCTTATCCTCGGGAGCCACGAAGTGATGCCCCAATTCGAAATTCATTGTTGCGAGACGAGGCTTCGCGGCGGCAAAAGCAAGATCAGTGATCTCCTTCAGGAACGAAACAAGTTCATCTCCTCTGAATGGCTCCTTGGGGAATATGTGCCAACCTAATGAATACTCAATTCTTCTCATTCTCCGAGCTCATCAGCTGACGGCGAGTGTTTCTCAGGTGTGCTACCCCCCAGATGCAGTCAAGCACTGTAGCTGCCTCGAATGCCTGCACAAGGTGCGTTGCACATCCTCAGAGTATTGGTCGAAGGGAGCCTTGGATATGCTCATGAGAAATAATTTCTTCGGAAACCTGCTTGATACCGTCGGGTCATTATTGTCGATCTTGTAGTGACCCTCTCGCGGGACTGGACGAAGTAGAATGAGATTGTCGAGGGGAGTGTTAGCGGCGGTCGAAAGGACTGTTCCCAAAAGGCGCGTCTTTGGCTCGAGCTTGGGGATCAGTGGCAGGTGGGAAGAGGGTGGTGTGATTCATTTACGGAGTAAATAAAATACATCAACGGCTGTATGGACGATGCGCGAGAACGCGAACGAGGGGGGAAATGGGCGGCAACGCGAAGCGTTGTCCGGCTCCAGGGAGTCCTAGGGCTTTGGTGAGCTGCTGACCCTAACAGAAGTCGCCCGACGACGCATGCAGCGAGAGCCGCAAGCCCGCAGACTAGGAGGAGGATGGTGACCACATACCATTTATCTGACCGGCGGTAGAGTGAGCCGAAGGAAAGATTCGTGGAGGGAAGGTTGGGCCTGCATGTACGGCGCGAGGATCTGTGCGTGGCGGCGCAGGTAAACGAGGAATGAGTCGCTGCTCCATCTACCTTTGACCTTGACGACTTCGAAAGGTAGGTTTATGAGTAGGTATTCTAGAGTGCAGCCTATTCGTATTCCGTGACCTTGCAGTGGCACTTTGCCTGCCGCTTTCATTGCTTTGGCAAGGGTGGCGATAAATTTGGGTTTGGTAAGTGGATGGTGTGTTTTGCCGTGGCGGTAGGCAAAGAGTGGACCTTCGCAGGGAGGGGCATTGATGGCAATGTGGTTCTCGAATGCTGCGTGGGGATCCGACAGTCCGTCCTGCTTGGCCCAGTTGATGCTTTCGCCCCCAGGTGCTGACTTTGTCCGAGGTAGGTGGAGGTTGGTTATCCAGTTACCTTGGCGATCGTGCTCGGTACTGACATCGGAAACCTTGATGTGGGAAAGGGGATCGAAAGAGCGAAGGTTCTTGATTGTGAGTTCACTGGTGCGGGCCGTTGCGTAGAATGCTGTGGTAAGGCATGCGAAAGTGGCAGCATGAATGGGAATGGAGAGGTTTAAGTGGTGCCGGATGGATAGAATGGTATCAATGGTGTAGGGCTCACGCTGAGGCCACTTTGATTGAGCAGGAGCAAGTGAGGAGGCGGCCTTTAGGAGGGCGTCTGTTTGGCATCAGCAAGATGTCACCCCAACTGTGACATCTGCACGGACTGTCCACACTGCCGGACCTGTCAGACAGTGCCAACATTCCCGACAGACCACCACAGATCACAATAGTATCTTCAACACACAGAAAATTCCGACAGACACACAGTACTCGTCTAAGTTAACAAAGAGCGTACGAGTGATGATCTATGTATCTGTTAACATAGTATGCATTAAATGCATCGAGAGAACTTGAGAAATGAAATGGAACGGGTAAAAATGCTGCGCCAAACACTCCAATCAAATGAGCACCCTGTAGAATAGATTTGACTGAAATCACCGCTTGAACGTGGCATCCAGCAGCATTCACCTCAGGCACTACAATCCACATTCCTGTCAAGGGGTCTCAGTCATCATTGAATGGTAGGAACCACTCAACCAGGGCACAGGAGTGCGAACACCCTTGAAACCTGAATGAGAAAAAAAGTAAGACATGAGCAACCAGTAAACCAGAGAGAGATTCATCATCAGAACCACCGTTGTCTACAAATACGCAATCATAGTGTGCTGAACCACCCCGCCACTGTGGTGTACAGCGTATGACATTGTGGTGCATTCCACCGCATCCTGAATGATCACTTGGTGCAAAATACGTGGCCGATGCACAGTTGAACACCCTGATGTTGCCCTCGAAGGATGGGCAATGACACAGGTCAACCCGGTCTCCGGATATCCCTGCATTGGGGTTGTGTTGGTCATACAGATAGTGCCGGATGCATTCAATGAGTTCGGGATACCCGTAGTGTGCAGCCACGAGCTTGCTCGCACGAGGTATATTCTGTACTGAACGAAATCCAGAGTAGTTAGCCTGCGCGATGTGAATACCGCAAAGTAGTACTTACCTGGCTTCCTTGCTAATCGAACATTATAATCAGATTTGTCTCCCTTGACTGCCTGAGAATCATCATCCTCATCTCCATCCTTGCCTTCCACTGTGGTAATATCTTCTCTTCTCCCTGGTGGAACCGATGGCCCATCCAACATACCCTTCTGTGAGTATACTAAGCGTGCCGCAGCCAGCTTATCCAATCGTTGATTTGTGAGTAACATTTGTCCAAGTGCCTCGTATCGATTCGAGCGGTGCCATGGCTCCTTCACTGCCTTGATGTGCCAAGATTCCGTGATTGAGGAACAAAGACCATTTGGCACTCCAAACATTTCAATTAATGTGCGATAATGGACCATGGAGTGCTGGCGAGGTAGTGAGAAATGCTGACGGACTCCAACCTCCTTGAAAATCTGCTGCTCGAGATGGAAGCGGCGTACCGCATCATCGATAGTGTCAAGATCTCTTTCATTGATGACCGACTTTCGTGCAATATAACAGAAGTCAAGAAAAGCCGTGATCGCACGAACCATTGCATCCGGGACCAAGCCAGTAATGGCAGGCAAATAAATCTATCATGATACTTGACTTAGATCAGTGGGTATTGGAATACATTGGAATTACTCACCTTCATCAACGCTTTTGAATCATCCCCCGTCCACTGCTTAAATCCTCGACCCTCGGGGAATCGGCGAAGTCCAGGAAATAGCGGTACAGCAGCAAGTCTGTCATGCGAGCGATGATTGCTTGGTCAGCAAATGGTTGTATGTCCCAATGTGAAAGACAAACCGGTGGTCAATCTCAGCTATGATCTCCAAGACTCGCTGCTTGGGGTAATTCTGCTCTAGATATTCTTGGACCCAGGTAACAAGGTGGTCCTTAAATGTCCCTTTGATTAATTGATGGAGGAGATCCGGCGCGATCAACTCGTGAATATCCACATGAGGAAAATGAGCTGTAAATGGCTGAAAAAGATATCGGACCGTTAATATCAAACATATCAAGCAAACCGATGAAGCGTACCTCAACGTCACCCACAATACCGTAGTCGTCCCATAGAGTTCATGGATCCATTGTAGTACAAAGTTGCTCACTGTGGGCATGTGCCCGTGGTCCGCCGCCACTATCAAGATCACTATTTTGCGCTGTGCAACTGCATACAGTCAGGTGTGACATCACTTGAAAAGCGATATAGATGACCTACCGTGTACACCAACCCTGTACGATACATCCGAGCAAGGCCTGCTCAGGATAATCAGCGATGTAAGGACCAAGGCCATATATAACACGGCGGAAGTGGCCATCTGCACATCGAGTCACCCGCGGTTTGATCATAGCATCCCTAACCGGGCGAAGGACAGCGGCAAGTGACGAGTGGAATAACTGATGGTGGAAGTGGCGAAAGTTGACATCATCTTTGTGCGCAGGATCAGCTACACGATCACAGTCAGAATGAGCCTTCGAGCTAGTTAAAAAGTGGATATTTACTCTTTGGAATGGACAGAAAGGCCAATATGGACACTGCGCCACCGTGTGAGCGATGGACGTTGTTGTGAACATTCCCTAGAGATATGTATAATGGATAATATTCCGTGTTTCCAGTGCTGACGCTGACCATCGTTTTGTCGCTGCCTAGCACTATAGGTGCAAATGTGGCCCCGTGTGTATCCGGATCCTGGGCGATAAGTTCCTATATGATGTATGTATCATCACGACAGGAACAGGATGAGAGCATATAGACTTACGGATTGATCCCATGCCCACTGACCTGACATGAGGTCACAGACCTCGCATCGGCCATTTTCATCTGTTACAACCTGTGTGATAGTATTCTTAATATATTGTCTATTGTAGTTCGGTAAAACGCACCTTTGCAGCATAGTCAATTGCGCCAGCAAACTCCGGATTCCAAAATTGTTGTTCAAGTAGACTGAGTGGGTCACAATACCATACATCATAGTTTGTCAGCATCCAAGACAGTGGGTCCATAGGTAACAGTCCCAAATACTTCACCGAAAAGGACTGCCAAGGGCACTCTCCATATGGTATAGCATCGATGGACGTGTACAAATCATCATGGGACCTGAACGGCAGATCTTGGCCTTCGTACAATGAGGCCAAGATATCCATTAAGATATCTGTCTTACCAGCAGACATCTGTACCTTCTGGTACAAAAACTCGGCGAGCTCAAATTAAACTCAGCTGGTAAAAGGCGTCCAGTTGCCTTGTACACATGGGTCAAAGGACAGTGGTGGTGTGGCGGGTGGGAGATCCTGCCCATATGGATCACAAGGTAACCCTGTATAATGTCAATATGAGCGACATTGTTGAGTGAGGATACACACCATCAAGAATGGGATGGAAGCGAATGCGCCGATCGGGTTGATCAGCGAGCTCGGTCCCAGATACTTCCAAGTCGTAGCCATCCGGGTCACTAACTGGAGAACCGTGTTGTTCTGGCAGTGGCATTCGGCGACCACCATGTTGTCGGTGGTGCAGTCGAGCATGTCGTTTCGGACCACCCTTGGTCCTACAAGCCTTGTTGCAAAATGGGAATGTACAGACAAAAAATTTCAGATGGTGGGGGTGCACGAGGAAGTGCCCCGCTGGAGACATGAAGTGCAAGGTGAGGGATGGACTGAATGCGAGAGGAGGGACAGACCTGGCACGTCGCCCTGCGCAACCGCAAGGTTCAAATCAATATGACAGAGGTGGAATCATGCACATGGTCAATGACCAATGGCATGGGCATAACACGTCGCCACCCTCGTCGGGTAGAACTATGCACATGGGCAGGCTCGTAATTTCAGGCACTTCTGCATTCTATGAAAAAAAGGCTGTGATCAGTAAGCGCAAGTTAAAAGAGACTGACTGGGTGGTGCGAGGACCCTGCCTGGCTCACTACCTTATGATGCCAAATCACATCATCACCCGCGCAGCAAACAAGAACTGTCACCCTGGAAAACCTGACCTCCCCGCCCCATGGCGAAGCAGCCAGGTCGTCCAAGAAGAGCATGCCATGCAACATGCAGTGTGTGTTGCTGCTAGGCACCAACAGCAGGAGAGCATCCGTCAGGTGGCTGAGATCGAAGATCAGCTACACACACAGATGAAAATGTGATGCACCAACTTCCAGAATCCAAAATCGACAGGGACTAGGTCATTGAAGCCGCCACCGATGCCGAAGACAGCACCCGATGGTATGACAGCACCCGATGGTGCTATCCCAATGGCGCTGACCTTGCATCATGTCCCAGGTCACAACGAGGGTGGAGAGAGCCAAGAGACTGAGACCGAAAAAGGTATAAGTACATCAATTATGCAAGTGCAAGAATGCTTACCTTGCTTATAAGCGTCGGACGCTGAGCCTGAGTCAACTCACGGTGAGGATGTCTACGACACCAATCCCAATGTTGCCATGGCAGGGAGTGAGGATGAAGAGACTGTGGTAACGCGCAAGAAGCCGGTCAAGGTCACATGCCACCTCATCGAACTTGCCTGCACTACCAAGGCCAACCAGGAGGCTGCTAGTAAGGTGGTCGCATCCATTGCACCTGTACTGCCGTCAACGGGCAAGCGCAAGCTCAAACGCGAGGGAGTGTAAGTCTCTTTATTATCCTAGTTAAAGGTACTGATCTACTTATTTATCTTCTACATAGAATCTACTTCAGCCCTAGTGCGCAGAAGAAGACAAAAACTGACCACCCATCTGGCCTCACTGCCAGTGATACCTACCGGCGCACTCACAAGGATGGCAAGCCGGCAGATGCCTGGCATGAATCTCACATAGAGGTTCAGACCGGTGAGCACACTACTCATAGAGGTGATCGAGTCAACATGGGTGTGACCGATAGGTTCGGCGGCCTCTCCGACGAGCAGGAGAAGAAATGGCAACCTGCCAGGGCACAGAGTACCACGGTAGCCATAGTGTCCCAGACGTTTGTATAGATGCTGACACGTTTCCAAAGGGTCCTATTGCTATTATCAAGATTGTCGCGAATGCTCCTCAAGAGCGCTTACAACACGGCTCACCTATTGCAAATGCAATGACTATGAGGAACCGGCCTAGCCATCAAAACTTGCTGAAGGGATCAGCTACTCAATTCACGAAGTTTTTCATCCCTTTGCTCCGTCTCTACTGCGGCACGCTAGAGAATCCTTGGATGGTACCTGACCGCTTTGTAGACAAGTTGCAGGAACTGTGGGACAAAGTCATGTTAGATTGGCCATACTGGTTTGACGAGGATGATGACGTCTATCGTTTGGTAAGGTCTTTTGCCCGACATTGATTGCATCGCTAATGGCCTTGGTTGCTGAATCGCATTCCCGGTGTAGTGCATGCAAAAGATTTACGAGTGGCACACTCACATCAGCAAAGCAGGCACTGAGGCTGTCGAGGCGCTGTGGGCTTCACATCTGAAATATGAAAACCCCGAGGAATAGAAGGCATACGTTGATTTTGCTCTCGGTCGAAGCCTTCCATTCATGTATGACAGCGTGGAATATCTAGGAGCAAATGAGTATCGCGTACATCCCTTTCAAGTATCTGATATAAACACAAGGTCATGGTAAAAAATCCTTTAGGTCTCCAAATCATTTCTGTCGCAGCTTGTGCTGCAGACCTTTACATCTCACATCAGGGATGTTTCAGCGGTCGACAATGATACTTATCACAACTTATTAGACTATGCAATGCCAAGGGGTGCACTGGTCTTGGCTGTCACATCGGTATGTAGCGGTATTCAGGTGTGGTGTTAGAATATCTGAACTGCAGTCATTACAGGTCAAGCAGGCTTTGACATTGTATTCCACTGGAGTCAAAGAGGTGCCCACCAAGAGGTCTGAGGCCAGTTTTTCCGACATTGGGTGGGGCACAAAGACTCTGCTATACACGCGATCAATCATGAAAGTCGGAGATGGCAAGTTTGACCAAATCATCAGCGGGGCTCGGGAATACTGCAGCACTGCAGTGCATTCTAGGCAAGCGCAAGTCTCTTACGATGTATCAGCAGCAGGCGAGATCAACATGGATGATGATCGGGCATTAATCGTGGTGTCCTCTGATATCGAGGCTGAGTCGGATGGTGAAGGCAAGTCATTTATCGCTCAGATGTACACATCTCTAATTGCTTGTCATTATTGGACAGTGCCGGGAGGTGAAATGGCATAATTCATCGTGGACGAGAGAACTAGAAGGGGCTTGATCACGCAGTTAGACTTCCGGCCCTGCTATACTCTGTTTCCTACTGTCATGTCTGAATTCACTGGTTTTATGTTCTTACTGTGCGCAACTGCGAGTGAACTGTTCAGGTCTGTGCATGGACTGCGTACAGGTGATGCGGTCTGTATACATAAATGACATGCCTTTTCACAGTTACCTTACTGTAACGGCTTTCTGTCTGTCGGGTCTGTCCACAGTCCGTGCAGATGTCACAGTTGGGGTGACATCTTGCTGATGTGGGACTCGATGAGGGCCCAGGGAAGGCCGTGAATTGTGTGCCAGGCCTTTATCCCACTGAGGTAGTTTGAGACTGCGCTACTGGAATACGAGCCAGCCAGGGTGGAGATGAAGGTAGAGATGATGGAAGAGCTTGCGGGAGCGCGGTCGGATTCAGGAACATGTTTGGCATCACAGAATATGTGGAAGGCCAATAGGCCAGAACTGTAGGTTTCCTTTGTGCTGTCAGCCCATGCATGTGATATCACACTGTAGATGCGTTGAATATCCTCATGTGAGAGGACTGCTCTTGAGTCTGTGATGGAGCAGGGACGTGTTGACATCCAGAGGATGAGATGGTTTTTTGCCCTGCATGCAGGACAAAGGGGGGACAGGTGCAGGGCTGGGTTGGGTGCAGCGGGCAGTCCTTTGGGCTTCTTTGAAAGCCGGGCATTCTGGTCTGGATTGTTGGGATGCACATGTGGGGAGTTGGGCAGAGGGACTGTAGAATTTTCACGTGCCACAATGGCTGCCATGAAGTGAGAATGGGCTGGGCGTGACATGTTTGTAGGCGGTGAAGTCCTCGAGGTAGGGGTGGAGCTCAGAGGAGATGGAGGTTTCTGGTAGGAGGAGATGTGCAGGGGGAAAAAGGCCATGGGAGGGTTGGTTGGCTGGGTTGTGGGCACTGGGGATGTAGCGAGCATAGGTGATGCACCCAGAATCCTGTAAAACAGAGTGTATTCATTTGAATATGCTGTTGGTTGGGTGGTTTTGGCTGCACCCATTGGCCCATCCTTCAACCATGCCGTTGTTGTCCTCAAAAACCTTGAAATGTGTGCGGGGGGACAGGCTTGTGTGATTGTGCAGATAAGGAGCTCAAATCCAATATTCTCAGCCCATCCGATGTCGCGACCACTGTCTTTCCAGCCAGGACAGAGTTTCCATGCTTGCCATCTATTGCCGATGACAATTCCAATGCCTGAGCTTGCATCGGAAAAAGCATGGAAGTCAAGGACAGGGTGCAGACCAGGAAGGGGGATGGAGGGGAGGGGCAGGGTGCTGAGGGTGTCTTTCCACCACTTGATGTCGAGTGGAGTCTCATGTGGAGGTGTTCTGGGTAGGAAAGGGTTGGAGCCAAAGACTCCCAGCATCGCTTCCAGGTTGGTGAGATATGCCTGATCAGGTGGGAAAATTATTGCTGCATGTAGTAGTTTACCATGCAACTTTTCTACCTCATTAAGTGTGTGGGTATGCTTTGACTTCCAATTTGTGATAGCATTGACGTATTTGACCTGCTTGGACTCCGTAAATGTCACTGTCCATTTGGACAGGTCCCACATGAGGCCAATGAAGACAGGTTTGGTGGTGAATGGGATGTCTTTGGATAGTTCCCAGGGGATCCCAAGTTGCTCAGAGATGCGATTGATATCATCAAGGTTGTAGCAGAATTGAGCATCAGAGGTGGGGCGAGGGGAGGAGCTGGCAAAGTCTCTGAGTGTGGCCTGCATGTCTTCATCAAGTTCCTCAATCTCATCATTTGGTAGCTTGGGTCCAGCTAGCCAAGAGCGCCCACCTCTGGTGACGTATCTGTTACAGTTTTTCTCCTTTTCCCTCGCCTTTACCTCTTCTGCTTCCCTCAACGAGTACACCGTTTCTTTGGTCTTACACAGACAATCTGGGACGTAGCGCTACTTACGATTAGTCCTTTTCATTCCTCGTTCCTTCTCCTTTGACTTCCTTCTTGTTTTACGAACATTTATCTCCTCGGCTGATTCTCTTACATCGGCCTCGTAGTTCCTATCTTTCCCCTCGTGTTACTGCGGATGACGTGTATGCTTACTTCATCGTTCTCTAGTCTTCTTCTTCTTTCTACGATGACGCATCCCTGAGTACTTATACCCACCTGTCGTGTACTTGTATTCTCTATTCTCGTTCTACGCAATAATAGCATACTCTTGATTCCTGCAGTCCGATCGATGCAGTCCTTCATCCCTCGCCCAGCTTGTAAATCCCTGCAGTCCGATTGACTCAGGCTTTTCGTCCTTTGAAAACCATTAGACCTTAGTACTTGCTCTGATGTTGAGTCTCTTCGTGAGTACCTCCAGAGAAGTAATCCCTCGAGTCTCCTCTTCGTGTATGCTTCGCGTAACAAAAGAACGAGAATTTTCTTTCGTCCCTCCTATTCAGGAGTAGGACATCCCCACTGTTGGAAAGATTTCCAACCGCACCCTTCGACAAGCCTACGGGCTACCACCTGACGACGCCGACGGCGAAACCTTGGACATTGACATTGATTTCCAAGACCCCGAACCCATTGAACCACCTCGCGCCACCGTGAACCCATACCAGGCCTTAGTCCCTGCTACCCCCCGATCACCAGGAACCCCTAGACAACCTCGAACTCCTGCACCTCCCCGCACCCCAGCACCCCCTCGTAATCCCAGTCCCATGTCCCGCGCTCCCACCGAACTCAAGGCGGCCCTCCTCGCTGACTTTTCGGGAGAACCCTCTGATGCCACGCGATGGATTAAAGCCATGCGCGCATACTTCGCGATTAACAAAGATATTTACACCCTTGATTTGCAACGAATCATGACCACTCTCAACAAAATGAGTCAGGGACGAGGAGTCTCTTTCTCAGAAATGTGGTATGATAAAATGGCCGACATCCACGCCGACCCCACGGACCTTACCTTTGACAAATTCACTGAAAACTTTGAATCCACGTTCTTCCCCTTCGACACCAAAGCCACCGCTCGCCACGAACTTTCTAAACTCACTCAGAAGTCCTTCCACCGCCCTGATGGAGTCCACGATGACAGATTCCAAAAGTATATCACTGATTTTCAAAACCTTGCCGCTCACGCAGGTATCACCGACAACGTCACCCTCATCGATCAATTTTCTTTGGGACTCGACCAACAACTCGCCACTATGATTCTTTCCATGGCTACCATCCCCACTACCATCAAGGAGTGGATTGAGAAGGCCAAGACGTTTCACGCGCAGAAGATGCACATTCTCGCCTTACGAGAAGGCAGACCCTCCACATTCTCTTGTCCAACCCCTTCCTCTCGTGACCCCAACGCGATGGACGTTGATGCCATCACGATCGCCAAGTTAAACCCCCAAGAGCATGCCAAATGCATTCGAGAAGGTCGCTGTTTCCGCTGTCGTAACACGGGACATAATGCCAACCAGTGCAAAAATCCCTTCACTCGCTCACCTTGTCCTCCAACCACTCGTCCCCAGAATATTCGAACCACTGACACTGCTCCAGCTGCCCCCGCTACCTCGATTTCGTCCTCCTCTGCCACCACGATTACCACCCCCTCCAAGCTCTCCTCCTTCGTCGACTCCCTCAAGACTCAGGGAAAGAATGAAGGAGAGATCCTTCAGGTTCTTCAGATGTGCTATGAAGACACTGCACCCACTAAGGAGGAAGTTTCGGTCTTGAACATTAACCAGGATTTTTAAATCGGGGAGTCGCACCGACGTCTTCTTCCTTTGACATTCACCATGTACTTGTAGCACCACGAAATGAACGTACTCTTCATTTTCCCGTAAAGTTACAAGTTGGTAACCAAATCGTCGTCACCACCACCCTTATCGACTCCGGTGCCACCGGAAACTTCATCGACCTTGGACTCCTTTCGCACATGAACTTCCCCATGATACGTCTCCCTAATCCTATTGAAGCATATAACGTTGACGGTACTCTCAACAAAAGAGGTACCATCTTGTGGAAAGCCAGACCCCTTGTCCACATCGCCAAACGACCCGAACATCTCGAACTCATGGTTGTTTCTCTCAAATGAAAACAAATCATTCTCGGCATGCCATGGCTGAAATCTCGAAACCCTCACATTGATTGGGCTTCCCACACCCTCTCCTTCCCTCATATTCCCTTCAGTCCCTCTCCTATCGAAGAACCCCCCTGATGATATCTCCTTCGCCTCCTTGACCTTGATGTTGATCAAGAGATCTCTTCCTTGTTTGCAGAACGATATCCCAATGGGGTTGATGCATCTCCAAGTGAGTACCTCCCCCAAAGCGAAACGATAAATAAGATCACTCTGTCCACCCAACTTGCCCAAGAAAGTAAACCTCTCGAGACCTCCCTTCCCTTTTGGTGTGCAGACTTTGAGGATGTCTTCTCTGAAAGGACGTATAATCAACTTCCCCCACACCGTTCGTTTGACCATACCATCGAACTCAAACCTTCCTTTGTCCCGAAGATCGCCAAAGTTTATCCTTTGAACCCAAAAGAACAAGACTTGTGTCGAGCTTTTATTGACGAACATCTTAAAACTGGACGTATCATCCCGTCTAAATCCCCTCAAGCTGCACCTTTCTTCTTCGTCCCTAAGAAGGATGGCTCTCTCCGCCCTTGTCAGAACTACCGCTACCTAAATTCCCACACCGTTCACAATGCATACCCGCTCCCCTTGATCCCTTCTCTCATCGACCGGATGAAGAACTCCACCTGGTTTACCAAATTTGACATCCGTTGGGGATATAACAACGTTCGGATCAAGGAAGCTGACCAATGGAAAGCCGCGTTTGTCACTCCCTTTGGACTTTTTGAACCCACCATCATGTTCTTTGGCTTCTGCAACGCCCCTCCCACTTTTCAAGCCTTTATGAATCATGTCTTTGCCGACATGATTGCAGAGGGCTGGCTCAAAGTTTACATGGACGACCTTGGAATCCACACTGATGGTGACCTAACTCTCCACCATGAATGCACTCGACATGTTCTCCTTCGTCTTCGCAAGCACAACCTGTCCCTGAAAATATCGAAATGTACCTTTGACACCCCTCTCATTGAATTCCTCGGCATGATCATTGGTCAAGGACAAGTCAGGATGGACCCCATCAAGACTGCTGCTATCCGTGACTGGCAACCCCCCACCTCCGTCAAAGGGATTCGTTCCTTCTTAGGCTTCGCTAATTTCTATCGGAAGTTCATTCCCAACTTCTCTAACACAGTCGCCCCCCTCACCTTGCTCACCCGAAAAGACCAACCTTGGCTTTGGACCCCTCTCCAACAACGCGCCTTCGAATCCCTCAAAGCCACCTTTTCCACCGCTCCCGTCTTGACCATCCCCGATGTCACCCGCCCTTTCTCTATCATGATGGATGCCTCCCTCCTCGCTGCTGGCGCGGTCCTTCTGCAAGCTGACACCAATGGCGACCTTCACCCATGCACTTACTTCTCCCGTACGTTCACTCTGGCTGAACATAATTATGACATCTATGACCGCGAACTCCTCGCCGTCATCCTCGCCCTCGCGGAATGGCGTCATTACATCCTTGGAACCACCCATCCAATCACTGTTATTACCGACCATAAGAACCTTTCCTATCTCAAAGACCCCCGCAAACTATCCCGCCGTCAAGCTCGCTGGTCCCTTTTCCTTCAAGACTTTGACATTCTTTGGAAGGTCCTCCCAGGCACACAGATGGCCCCAGCCGATGCTCTTTCTCGTCGTGACCCTGTCGACACTTCCCAGGACAATATTGACTCCTCTATCATCCCCGATCCCATGGTTATTAATGCTTTGGACCTTATCCTTGCCTCACACATTAAAAACTCGTCTTCTTCCGACCCCCTTGTTCTTCGGGCTCTCGCTAACCTTGCTGATGGTTCGCCCTTGTTTCCCCGTTCCTCTATTTCTGACTGGTCTTTTGATAACGGCCACTTATACTTCTGTGGTCGTATGTATGTTCCCCCATCCTCCCGCTCCGCTTTACTTCATTCGATCCATTCCTCTCCACTCTCTGGTCATTTGGGTCGTTTCCGTACAAAGGCCATTCTTGAACGAGACTTTTGGTGGCCTGGACTTTCTTCCTTCGTCTCTCATTTTGTTGCTGGATGCTCCATCTGCCAGCAGAACAAGGTCCTCACTCACCCAACCACCCCACCCCTTCTGCCTATCTCCTCCTCGTCTTCTCTTCCGTTCCGCCAGCTCTCCGTCGATCTCGTCACTGATCTCCCCCTCTCCAACGGTTTTGATTCCTTGATGGTCGTGGTTGACCATGGCCTTACGAAGGGGGTAATTCTTGCTCCTTGCTCAAAAACGATTGACGCGAAAGGAATCGCCCAACTCTTTTTTGACTTTGTCTTCAAACGTTTCGGCCTCTACGACTCTATCATCTCCGACAGAGGCCCACAGTTCACCTCTGCCTTCGCACGAGAACTCGCTTGCCTCCTCAAATACGATGTTCGCCTCTCCACCGCTTATCATCCCCAAACCGATGGACAAACCGAACGAGCCAATCAAGAGATTGAAACGTATCTTCGTATCTTTTGTGCTCATAACCCACATGATTGGGCTAAATTCCTAACCTCTGCCGAGTTTATCCACAACTCCATCCCCCATAGTTCCACAAAAGTTTCTCCATTCTCCTTGCTATATGGTTATGAACCTCGCACCTACCCCACCCTCGGAAAGACATTCATCCCAGCTTTGGAACATCGCTTATCTTCCCTAGAACATGCCCGAAAAGAAGCTCTCGCGGCACATGAGTCCGCTTGTCGGATCATGATTTCCCGCTCTTCTCGTAAGTTCTCCCCCTGGACAGTAGGCGATAAGGTCTGGCTCGAAGCCACTCATCTCCGTCTCGGATACCCTTCCTGCAAACTCGCTCCCAAACGCCATGGACCATTCGAAATCTCTCAGGTCTTATCTCCTCTCACTTACCGCCTTCGTCTACCTTCCACATGGAAAATTCATGATGTTTTCCACGCCACTCTCTTATCTCCCTATCGCCAAACTGAAGCACATGGTCCCTCCTTTCCCCGACCTCCGCCGGACCTTATTGATACCGAAGAAGAGTACAAAGTTGATCACATCATATCTCATAAAGGATCACAGGGTCGCCGCTTGTACCTGACCGCATGGAAAGGATACTCGTCGGCCAAAAATACATGGGAACCCGAAGTTAATCTCCGCCATGCCCCTGCTGTTCTCTCTTCTTATAAATGGATCCATCATTTATCTTAGTCCCTATTCTTTTCCTTCTACCCGGGAAGTGGCGTCTCTCTGTGAAGTACCCCCCCGCCATATGTTTTTTGACAAGTTCTTCTTCCTTAACAACCAATATGTCCTTTGTTTCTTCTTTTGCTACTCCTTTGTCGTCTCCTTCTTCTTCCTTATCTTCTTCCCCGCTACGTTCCAGGCGTGTCTCGCCTACCTTGCTACCCATCTCCGCCGCCCATACGCTTTACGCCGCCATCCTCGCCACTCCCACCCTCCTCCGCGCCGTCGAGGCCCTCCCCCTCTATGATGAAGACGTCGTGACTCAAGAACTTGTCCGTCTTTTCCATGAAGTCTCCATCACCCAAACATATCACTTTCAAGCCGCCCCCAATGATCTACCTGCGGAATTTGGCGTTCCTCTTCGTCTTCACCTGGCCGAACTACCCCAGCGAGTTTTATCTATCCTTCATCTCTACGGTTTTCACCAATACGTAGAACGCCTTTCTCCCATCATCATTTACCCTACTTTTCGTCGCATCTATCTCTCCTTGCCCATGGCTGACCAAGATCGTTACCTCGAACGAGCACAGTTACCCGCCGTCGTGGACTCTCCTCCCCCTACTCCCATACTGCCCATTCCCTCTCATGCCCCAGCCCTTATCACACGAATCCACTCCCCCACCTCTTCCTCTTCCTCCTCCCCATCTTCCCCCACCATTGTTGAGGAAGCTCCTAAGCAGGTAACTTGGTCCAACGCTGTGGAAGCCATTCATCGTCACCTTCCTGACGGCAGTAGAATCTTATCTTCGCCCACTCACGTCATGCCTATCCACCCTCGTCGTCCCGCCTCCGCCCTCACCGAGTGCTTTCGGTGTCATCGTCTCGGCCACTATCGCGAGGACTGTCCCGATTACTCCTGCCCGTATTGCCACCAATCAGCCCCGGGTCATCCTCAGTCCGCTTGCCTTCGCACGCAATGCGACTTTTGCCATAATTGGTGACATGCACGCCGATTTTGCCCTGAACGAGTATGCGGCCATTGCAATCAACACGGACATTTGGCAGATGACTGTCCATTTGAGGCGTTATCATACGAACAATCCACCGTTTTCTACGGCCCTTCCTCTCTCCCTCCCGATGCAACGACCTGATGGACTTTTTATCGAACCTGGAGTTCGATTGTACAAAGGGGGTAATGTTACAGTTTTTCTCCTTTTCCCTCGCCTTTACCTCTTCTGCTTCCCTCAACGAGTACACCGTTTCTTTGGTCTTACACAGACAATCTGGGACGTAGCGCTACTTACGATTAGTCCTTTTCATTCCTCGTTCCTTCTCCTTTGACTTCCTTCTTGATTTACCTCCTCGGCCGATTCTCTTACATCGGCCTTGTAGTTCCTATCTTTCCCCTCGTGTTACTGCGGATGACGTGTATGCTTACTTCATCGTTCTCTAGTCTTCTTCTTCTTTCTACGATGACGCGTCCCCGAGTACTTATATCCACCTGTCGTGTACTTGTATTCTCTATTCTCGTTCTACGCAATAATAGCGTACTCTTGATTCCTGCAGTCCGATCGACGCAGTTCTTCGTCTCTCGCCCAGCTTGTAAATCCCTGCAGTCCGATTGACTCAGGCTTTTGTCCTTTGAAAACCATTAGACCTTAGTACTTGCTCTGACGTTGAGTCTCTTCGTGAGTACCTCCAGAGAAGTAATCCCTCAAGTCTCCTCTTCATGTATGCTTCGCGTAACAGTATCCACCAGAGTTAGCAATCTGCTCAGCTAGGACAGATCAAGATTGGTTGTGCTCGCCAAGGAACTCTCGCTGAATATGGAAGAAGATGTGATTGTCCACCCAGTGGGCAATTGGGCCAATCCCAATGCACTGCATTATGTCTGCTCCAGCTTCACCAACCTTGCCATACAGTGACTCCAAAAACTGTTGCAATGCCTAACTCCAATCCAGCGCGCTGCAATCACCTATGGGAATCTCGCTTAGCATTAGTCAGACGAAATTATGTACATACCCCTGGCTACAATTCGGCCCCTGGGTCATGTGATTTGGCTGAGTGGCTGTGGAGATATGATCATTTTAAAATGACAAATCCATTGCAACAATTTATTCACTTTTGATGGATAAGGTGGAATCTTGGGAAAATCATATGATATTTGGTAATATTTGGTCATATAAACATTGATCCACATATAAACATTATGTCTGAGTTTGAAAAAGTTCACACGCTTCTTTGTTTCCAACCACCATCATCATGAGATCTCTCTCTACTACTCAAAAGAATACAATCCTCTCTATGCTTGATGCAGGTCACTCTGCTCACTCCATTGCCTCTTCAACTGGTATTCATGTCTCCACCATATCCAGGCTCCACTCCAAAGAGTGTTCTGAGCTCCAGAAGTCCACTGGAGGTCATCCATCTAAGCTTTCTCCTACCAACATTCATCATGCTATCCATCTCATCTCTACTCACAAGGCAGAAAATGCTGTCCAGGTGACTAAGGCACTCACCAATATCATCAACCAACCCCTCTCCCCTAATACAGTCTG
This sequence comes from Boletus coccyginus, assembly GCA_025782845.1. Lineage (NCBI taxonomy): Eukaryota > Fungi > Basidiomycota > Agaricomycetes > Boletales > Boletaceae > Boletus > Boletus coccyginus. The sequence goes on along the minus strand of JAHZSR010000065.1, from coordinate 50,847 downwards.
CCAGCACTTGAAAAAGTCTGGCATGAAGGCTGTGGTGAAGAAAAAATGACCTCTTCTCTCAGACAAGCATCGTAGAGCTTGTATGGATTTTGCCTCTGCTTACAAGGACTGGACTGTGGAGGACTGGAAGAGGGTAGTATAGTCTGATGAGACCAAAATCAATCGCCTAGGGTCAGATGGCCACAAATGGGTGTGGAAAAAGCCAGGTGAAAAGCTTATTAACAGATTAGTGGAAGGAACTGTCAAGTTTGGAGGAGGTTCTGTGATGGTATGGGGGTGTATGACTTGGCAGGGAGTTGGCTATGCTGCCAAGATTGATGGTAGGATGGATGGGGACTTATATCTTCAGATTTTGAAGGATGAGCTGCTGAATACCCTGTAGCATTATGGTCTTTGTTATGTGTAGCGTACACAAAGAGAAAACTCGAAGGGATACTTCTCAGGAGGTACTCACGAAGAGACACTTCATCTGAGAGAGTACTAAGGTCAAGGATCAAGAGTTCTCAGGGAGAGACAAGGGACGAAGGTCTGAGTCGATCGGATGTCAGGACACAAGAGTACGCTAGTATTGCATAGAACGAGTGTAAAGACTACTAGTACACAGCAGGTGGATATAAGTACTAGGGGACGCGTCATCAAAGAATACAGAGGAAGATGGTGGAATGATGATGTAAAGGGACGCGTCATCCGCAGTAACGAATGGGAGATAAGAACTACGAGGCCAATATGAGAGAATCGGCCAAGGAGATAACTGTCCGAAGAACAAGAAAGAAAACAACAGAAAGAATCAAAGAAGAACATACGTAGAATGTACTGGATTAATCACGAGAAGACCTAAGTCCCATATTGTTCGAAATAAACCTAAGAAAAGATGTATTCATCATGGGAAGCAAAAGAGGTAAAGACGATGAGAAAGGAGAAAAACCGTAACAGTCTTGATCCTCCTAACATCATCTTTCAGCAGGACAATGACCCCAAGCATACTTGCAGGAAGGTGAAGGAGTGGCTGGAGAAGCAGGAATTTGAGACTATGGTGTGGCCTGCACAGTCTCCTGATCTAAATCCCATTGAACATCTCTGGGGCTATCTCAAAAGGAGGCTTGCAGAGCATGAACACCTCCCTAATGGAATTCTGAAGTTGTGAGATAGGATTCAGGTGGAGTGGGAGAGGATACCTGTTGAGGAGTGTCAGAAATTGATTGAAAGCATGCCTAGAAGAGTTCAGGCAGTGTTTAAGGCAAATGGAGGCTATACCAAGTACTGATATATCCAAAATACCCACTTCATAATGAAAGTGAATAAACTGTTGCAATGGACTTGTCATTTTAAAATGATCATATCTCCACAGCCACTGGGTCAAATCACATGACCCAGGGACCGATTTGTAGCCAGGGGTATGTACATAATTTCGTCTGACTAATGCTAAGCAAGATTCCCATAGGTGATTGCAGCACGCTTCGCATGCTGGATTGGGGTTAGGCATTGCAACGGTTTTTGGAGTCACTGTATATGCCCCCAGAAGGGGCAACTTGAAAGCCAAAACAGAATGATGTGTCAACAGCAAATGCATTGTCAGCTAAACAAACAACAAGGGAGGGCCATTGTGAAGGGTGTGAAGGAATGGTTCTGTATGCCTCAGCAACGTCATGGACAGCTGCTTTGGAGCCTGGGGGGAGACATGATATGAGTAGCGATGTGATATGAAAAGTGCTATATTGGGTTGGGAACAGGTCTGAGTCCGTGCGAGAATTAACAGACGAGATACCATCTGGAGTGGGGTTATGGGGGAAGGAAAGGTTCTGTACCAGACGGAATTTGCCTGGTTTTCCTGGTTTGGGAATTATGGAGAGGGGGGCAGTTTGGATTGGGCCGAGGAGAGCCTCAGCGGACCTCCAGTCAAAGGGACTGATGTAACATCCCTTTGAAAGCTCTTTATGTATGATTTCATTGAATATAATAGCATGTTCATCAATGGATGAATTACATATTAGGCAGGGTGAAGGAGCAGGTTGGGTTGGTGAGGCCAACAGCAAAGCCGAAATGTAGGCCATCAGGTATGGAAGGATATTTATGTAGTAGATTAAATAGATGGAGGTAGTATTCCCATGCCTCGGGAATGTATGAGGTGAGGGCTTTACAGATTCTAAGTTTTAGAGCATGCCTGAGCTCCATGTGAGGTGTCACCACAACCAGAGCACTCGTGGATGGCTGAATGCTTGGCACAACAGCCAAGGGGTCATTGCCAGTCAGTGCAAACAGCTTGACCTTGAGGGTTAATGAGGCAGCCCTCGGTGTTACAACTGCATCAGGCAGGGGTCCCATCCCAAAAGGTCTCACTGGAGCAGTTCCACACATCGTGTGGAAACCAGCCCAGGCATTTCGGACATGCTGATTTGTATGGCTTGCTCTGCAAGGGTTTGTGGGGGGCCCAGTTGGAAGAGTGGGAACAGGAGCGGGATGATTCACCCAGGTGCCATGCATGGGAGGGACTAGGAGATCAAGCACTGGGGCGGCAGTCTCTTCTGGGTGTTGGGGAGATGGAATGAGGATTGCGCTCGCATCTGTGGCTCAGGCACTCATCATGTGACTGGTAGGGACATGGCCCTCATCCTCGGCAAGAGGAGGGAGGGTCAGCTCTATCAAGAAAGTCCATTAACTGTGGGGGGGGACAGTGGCGGGACGTGGTCTGTGGCACCATGTACCGGGTGGTGGGTGGGCACGATGATGGGTGTGATGGTATAGGGTAAATGGGGTCAGAGGTGAGAACGGGTGAGTTACACGTGTTGCAATGGGAGAGGGGAGTACTTGCCTTGGATTTGATGCGATCATCATCGTAGGCTTTCACCTCGTTCGTGATGGAACCGAGGAGAAGGTGGTTGATGACAAAAATGTCATAGCCTCTTCCAGCTTTGATTTCACGGTGCCAGTCAAGCCTCACATGCGCAGCATAGGTGAGGATGGCTTTCTCTCCCAGCGGGAGCTGGCGAGAGGGGTGGATTTCGAGGAACCAGAAGAATTTGGCCAAGGCATCAAGGTTGTCAAGCAACCACTCTGCTTTCTTGGCGTATTCGAGAAAAATGTTCTTGCCGCTCAGGAACTCAGAGAATGGGAGTTGGTGGTCTGGGAGGGCTAGATGTGAAGCTCTTACAGAGGCGATCGAGCAAACTGTGAGGTGCTCATCTACCTTAGACAGCCCGAAGGTGTCATCAGCTTGGGATTTATTGGAATACTTGGCTGTGTCTAGTCACCCCTCAAGGGTGAAGTACCAGAGCTTGACAAAGTCGAATGAGCTCAGCTTTTGCAGGGCATACTGCGATGGGGGGTGCATGAGTACGTTTGCAACGGACAAGCCTGGAGTGAAGCTGTTCATCTTTGGTTTCTTCTTCTCTGCCTCTTTTAGCTCGCGGTCAGCTTCCTCTCTGGCAGCCCTATCCTCTTCCTCGGCAAGGAGACGGCGCTCCTGCTCCACTTCTTCAGCAGCTCTGGCTTCATCTTCTACACGGGCGTTCCAAGCTGCAATTCGGCGGTCCCTGTTCTCTTGCCATGCCGCAACTAGGCGCTCGATGGCCTGATGGTTGTCCTCATTGTACCCTAATCGAAGGCCAGCTCGGACTGCTTCGAATTCCTCGCCAGCGTAGTCTGGCAGGTCTTCGAGTCTGGGGTCTGCCATGGTGGGTGCAGATCGAGCGAGGAGGGGGAGGAGTGACTAAGTAGCTAGTGGAGTGGCGAACGGGAGGGAACGACGAAAACGAAGGGACAGAGCCCAGCTCTGAATGCGGTAGGCACGAGCGGGGCGTGTGGTGCGGAAGAAAGAAAGGGTGCGCCACACGCCTCACGCTCGGACAAAGACAATGCTCTGTGACTTCACACGTGCCTCGCTACGTAACAGAGGCGCACTCACACTACTATTGAAACTCAACGTATTGTGGACGTGATCTGCTGTTCAGAGTTGTGTCATTGACTTCTCTTGGACAGACAGATCCAGCTACCATAGTCTGTTGCAGTACGATGAGCGCGAAGTGTGAAGACCTCAGACGAGATGGGGGATAAGAGTTAGACTTAGAACTACTGTCCCCTAATGTACAGCTCGAGTTATATACTAGTCTAATCAATAGCTAATGTAATCCTATTGATTAGATATCTGGCTGCGTCATTATTACTACTCGGCATGACGAGGTCGAGTGTAGCTTGTTATTATTTGGTCGTATTCCAATACTCCCCCTCAAGCCTAACGTAGGCCGAGTCCTTTGGAGTGTTGTAAGTGTTTAGCTCGTGGTAGAGCCTTAGTTAGTATGTCGGCGGTCATATCATCCGTCCGACAGTAGATCAGTGTGATCCATCCTATTTTGATTCTCTCTCTCATGAAGAGATTAGATAAGTCAAAATATTTCGCACGCTTATGAAATTGAGCGTTGGTCGCGATAGAGATGGCGGACTTGTTGTCGCCGTAGAGTATGGTCGCGTTTTTCGGTTCATATCCTATTTCACTGTATAGGTTTCTGAGCCAAATGATATCTTTTCCTGCTCTCGCCATTGACGAGAATTCTGCTTCAGCTGTGGACAGCGCCGTCGTAGTTTCCTTCTTTGAGGACCACGTGATTGCACCTCCATTTAGTATAAACACGTTGCCACTAGTCAACGTTAGGTCGCTGTTACTTGCGAAACTCGCATCTGCATAGCCGTAAAACTCATTTTTATGTCTGTTCTTAGCATAGGTGATTCCCATTTGTTTCGTACCACTCAGATATCGTAGTATCCATTTCGCGGCCATCCAATGGGTCAAACTTGGATTACTATTGAACGAACAGAGTTTGTTCACGGCGTATGCTATATCGGGACGTGTGCCTATCGCGGCATACATCAGTGATCCCGTTAGCGACACGTAGTTCCCTTCTTGGGATTGTGGCTGTGTGTCTTTGTCTTGCGGCTCGAGTTTTATGTTTGGATCGAGCGGGGTAGATACTGGATTGGCGTTATGCATACCGTACTTTTCCAGTATGCTTTCAATATATTGTGTTTGTCGTATAGACAGTGTCCTGCGTTCTCGGTCGCGTGTGAACTCGAGGCCAACTAGTTTGTTCGGCTCGCCTAGATCGGTAATATCAAATAACCCTTTTAGGTCATTCTTTAATATATCCATTTGACCTTTGCTGTTCGTGAAAAGTAGGAGGTCATCAACCCATACGGTGATGATCTCAATTACAGTTCCCGTTCGTCGTATGTAGACACACGGGTCTGAGCGCAATCGGCTGAATTTTATTGCACTGAGCTTGCCGTCTAGCTCTTCGTTCCATTCGCGGCCGGACTGCTTAAGTCCATAAAGTGTCTTTACTAGCCAGCACAGCCGCGATGTGGCATCGCCAAAGCCTTCGGGCTGATTCATGTATATTTCCTCTTTGAGCTTCCCGTTTAGGTAAGCTCCCTTCACGTCCATTTGCTGAATCTCCCAGTCCTCGGCTACAGCGAGTGCAAGTATTGCTCGTATAGTCTCGAGTCGGACGACAGGTGAGTACGTCTCATTATAATCCATGCCAGGGATTTGACTGAATCCTCTAGCAACTAGACGTGCTTTATACTTTTGTAAGTTTCCGTCCTTATCGTATTTCTTGACAAAGACCCATTTGTTCATGACAGGTTTTCTGTTTTCGGGTGCGTCCACAAGCTCCCATGTACCCATCCGTTCTAATGTTTCCAGCTCTGTACGAATGGCTTTTTCCCATTCTGGCCATTCGGGTGAGCTCTTTGCTTCAAAGAGCGTTTTAGGTTCTCTTTCGGGTATGTTCGTCTCGGTGAATGCCATGTACGCAGCGGCAGCAGCAGTGGATGCTGATTGGCGATTGTTATCGTCGTCATCCGAATCGCTTGATATCAAGTCAGGTAGGTTGTTATTGTCCTGCTGATCCGTATCGATCTTCTGACGCTTATTATTGTCTTTTTCAGCGTCATCTGGATTGTTTCGTTTACTTCCATCGGACAGAGGTTTGGTACCTCCGTTCTCCCCCTCAAACCGATGTTCAATAGTAGTCAATGGCCAGCGGTACTCGCGCGATACCTTTATTGTTTTCTTTTCAATATCGTAGTACTTGATCGCTTTTGGTCCATCTTTGTAGCCAATAAAGATATGTTTCTTTGCTTGAGCACCTAGTTTGGAGGGATTAATCTCCTGATTGAGAATCCATACCGGGTGTCCGAATTCTTGAATGTACGAGATATCCGGACGCGTTCCCGTCCACTTTTCGTATGGCATACTGTCAGGCAATGCTTTCGTGTAGGCACGGTTTCATATGTAGGTGGCATGGCTCATTGCCTCAGGCCACAACTCATTTGGCAGATCATGGGCGAGTAACATAGCTCTCCCTAATTCTACGACAGTTCTATTCCATCGTTCCGCCACACCATTCTGTTCGGGCGTGTACAGTGCCGTTGTTTGTATTTCAATTCCTCGATCGAGAAACCAAGATCGAAGGTCTTTGTTGACATACTCGCGTCCATTATCAGCTCTTACTGTTTTTGAAACGTGGTTCTGTTGTCTTTCTATGTAGGCTAGGTATTGTTTTACCTTTGTAGCCGTTTCGTCTTTTGTTTTCATATAGCTGATTGTGACATGCCGTGTAGCATCGTCAACGAACGAAACATAATATTTATATCCATGTGTTGACGGAACGCGGGCTGGCCCCCAAACGTCCGTGTGCGTTAGTTCGCCAGGTTCCCGGGGCCGGCGGGTAACCTCTTTTGGTAATGGTAACCTTGTTATCTTTGATTGGATACATGCCTCGCACTGAAAGTCCTGCGGGCTGTCCCTGAGCGAGAATCCGTCGACTAGATTCTTGCCATGTAATTTTCGTAGTCCAGCGATACCGATATGTCCCAGGCGGCGATGCCATTCTTCCCAGGTATAAGATCGTTTGATCTTCATTGCCACATTGCTAGTGTGTATGACCGCAGTTTGTACATCTAGGTAGTATAGACTCTTGTATAGTCGGCCTATGGCGACCTTATTATTGTGAGAGTCATAAATACTTAGCTGGCCTTTGGCACAGACGATATGACCTCCTGCGCGATCAATCCGCCCGAGTGAAAGTAAATTTTCACGGGCATCAGGTACATGCAGGGTCTTTGTTAACCGAAGTCGCTTAGCCCGGTTATTGATGTACGTGTGAATAATTACAGTGCCTTGTCCGAGTGCCGAGACAGGGTTATCACCGAGTCCCTTTACTATGCGCTCAGGTAGCGCTGTGTACTCAGTAAATGCGTCACGTTGAGCGCAAATATGAGTTGTAGCACCCGAATCCGCGATCCACGAATAAGCAGAAAAGTCGGCCTGCTCGGCCTCTTGCATATCCGCATCACTAGCTATAGTTACATTGGCGAGAAAACTTTTCTCTAAATTCACTGTATCGCTGTCCGAATCATCCTTTGTGATGTTTGCGTGCGCCTTTCCTTTGGTCTCGGGTTCCTTGTTTCCCCAGCCGAATTTTCCAACTCTACCCTCTCCTCCCTTATTGAGGGGGTTTTTCCAACATTCTGTACCTTTGTGCCCAAATTTTCCACAAATTTCACATTTGGGCTTCCCTTTGAAGCGGCATTCTGCCGTTATGTGATTCGTGCGTCCGCATATGGCACAACGTTTCTTCTTTTGGTAACTGCCACCCGATGTGTAAGCGAATTCACCTGAGCCATTCTTCTCCTTGCGTCGTTTGAACTCCTCGATCAGGAGCGACGTAAGCTCTTGAACGGTCATCGTCTGGGCCTGCCTGTTTCCCTGGGTTCCTCCTTGATATCCTAGATAGGATGTAGTAAACCCTTCCCACGAGCGTGGGAGAGATGCGACTAGAATGGACTTGAATTCAAAGTCGTCAATGACATGGCCGGAAAGTGTAAGACGTTCCCGCAGCAAGCGCATGCTGTTGAGATGCGAGGGGATGTCAGCGTCTTCTTTAGCCTCGGCGCTGTAAAGCATTTTCTTGGTAGATAAAATTGATTGTTGTCCACGAGGCTCGTGAATGGTGCGGAGTGCCTCCCACATCTGAGCTGCAGTCTCACATTCGGAGACATGGATGACTTGTTCATCCTTGATTGCAGTGGTGATTAATTCTTGCGCAATAAGATCTTTTGCCCGCCAGTCTACCGCAGCTGAACTGGCAGGGTCCGCGGGTCTGACAGCCGTGCCGACAGCTACTTCATACGCTTCTTGCTGCTTAAGGACAGTGGCGATGCGAGTTTTCCACGCAAGCCAGTTCCCGTCGCGGAGTTTGTCGATCTTAGGGGCGTTGAAGTTTCCCGAAATAGGAGCGGGTGCGACTGATATTGTAGCAGCGGAAGATGAGGGGGTTACTGCCTGGGTAGTAGTTTGGAAATTAGGATTTAATGACGATGGCGGCGGCCCTGGTGGAAGAGGCGGTGGTGGCCCTAGTGGGGCCGGTGGTTGATTTGACATAGTGTAGTGTCTCGTCTGTTTAAGGTCAGAGCGCGGGGCTCATAACCTGTTGCAGTACGATGAGCGCGAAGTGTGAAGACCTCAGACGAGATGGGGGATAAGAGTTAGACTTAGAACTACTGTCCCCTAATGTACAGCTCGAGTTATATACTAGTCTAATCAATAGCTAATGTAATCCTATTGATTAGATATCTGGCTGCGTCATTATTACTACTCGGCATGACGAGGTCGAGTGTAGCTTGTTATTATTTGGTCGTATTCCAATATAGTCGACCCTGCTACGATACATACACGATGGTCTACACCGCATCTATGTACCTACTGTCCACCAAGGAAGGGCACAGCCGTTACAATGGGACAATAAACGAAGGTCAAAAAAAGACTATCACAATGGTCTTCACCACATCCATGCTGTCCACCACGGAAGGGCGCAGCCATTGCAGTGGGACAGTCAAGGAAGAAGGCCAAAAAAAAGAAAAAGAAAACAATCACGGTTCCGTGAAGACAAACAGTTACATGCTCCATGAATATATAGTGTCCATCCAGAATGCTTGACCCGAAAAATAACGAAGATAACCGTGGACAGATATAGATGAAAACGATAACTATACGCCGAATGTAGTGTGTATCACGAGTTCTCAACAAAAGTGGGCAGTCAAGCCACACATACGAGAACGACGAAGGTAATCAGTGAAACCAGGGCAGTGCCATAAAGAATGGCTGTGGTCAACACACCAAGTGTCATGCCCAAGAGCGCTGCAAGCGCAGTAAAGGAGACGAATGAGAAGAGCGGAATCAGAGCAATTTGGTTTGGAAATGTGTTGCCGATGCCAAGCACGATGAGAATGCAACCGAATGCGGCGAAGACGTCAGGCAGCCTCCTCAGGAAAGTTGACATGATAGGGCGGGTTTTTTTCTGCAGCATCATTGGCGATTGGTTCATGCAGACCGTAAAAGAGGCTACCCACCTCATCATCCATGGGTGGGACGAAATACAACCCAATAATAACAGTGCCTGCACCGATGAAGAGCAACGCAGCTCTGGGCTGCTTGGAGGATATGGCAATTAATCCAGTCGTAAAAGCTATAAGTGAAGGTGCCTATTGGAAGTGATCGACTTGATATTTATCTCGTCGGTACCACAAACGAAAGGCTTACTGCGCCCCGTCCAACACCGATCTGTCCATTCGAGCGAGCGACGTCACCATTGGCAGTAACAGGGAGAGGAAGCGTTTGAAGAGGGGATTCTGGAGGAGTTTTGCTTTGTAGCATTGTGGCCCAGAGGGGCTGGAGACAGTGAGGGAAGTACGGTGAACTATGTGAAGCAGAGTGATAACAGACCTTACTGTGCATGGCCTAGCTTGTGGTGCTGCTTGAGCGTGTTATCGCGTAATCTGCAATGAGTCTTTGACAATGATGGGCCGTCAAACTATAAAGACACGAGGACTCCATGTTTTGCATGGTGTTGACATGCGTTCTTCGTGAGGTGCGGAGTGCAGTGCGATGTGGCTGGTCATAGTCAAACGCTGAGGACTGAGCGCCCAAAGATGCTAAAAGCAAAATGCAACTTACACCATCTTAAGCCGAATCTGACAAGTTTTTGTCGCTCACCACATCTCATCCATGCCGTTGGCAAGTTGTGTCCATGACTTCCCGCCAAACATGATATCCGTCACACATGAAGTGCAGTTGGACTTCCAGAAATATAGTTCGTCTGATAAGTTTGCGGTAAGCGGTCAATGGTACTTAGGTCCCACATCATGGCCCACATGACTATTCCAAGAACGTATACACCCCACTTGACAGACAAGCATTCAGATCGTAGACTGTTTAAGCTGCTCGCGAGCCATTTCAGGTGCGAGCAGGTGACGGCCTGCCGACCGAAGTTCGGCCGTAAATCTGGTCTCGTTTTATATATGGGAAGAGCTTCTCGTGGAAGAGCCTACGGGCTCCGTGAATACAATGTATTGCTTGACTAGACAACATGATTAATCATGAAAATGAGCGGAAACGCAGATTACATCTCAAATGTAGCGACAGGATTCTCAAATGAAAGCGGGTCAAGCCACCAATACAAGAACGATGAAAATCATCAGTGAAATTAGGGCAGCAACGTGCAGAGTAGTTGCAGTCAACATGCCAAGGGTCATGCCGAAGAGCAGTGCAAGCGCGGTAAAGGCAATGAACAGGAAGAGCGGGATGAGAGCCATTTCGTTCGGAAACGCGCTACCAATCCCGAGCACGATGAGAATACAACTGAACGCAGTGAAGGCGTCGGGCAGCCTTCGAAGGAAAGTAGACACGACAGGGCGCGTTTTCTGCACCATCATTAGGGATTGGTTCATGCAAACTTTAAAGCAGGCTATTCACCTCATCGTCGCTAGGTGGGACGACGAAATACAACCCAACGACGACGGTACCGGCACCGATAAAGAGCAACATAGTTCTGGGCTGGTTGGAGGACACGGCAGTTAATCCGGTCGTAAAAGCTATAAGTGAAGGTGCCTATTGGGAGTGATCGGCTTGATATTGATCTCGTCGGTGCCAAAAAAGAAAAGCTTACTACTGCGCTCCATCTATTCGAGGGAGCGACATTACCATTGGTAACAGGGAGAGGGAGCGTCTCAGAGGATTCTGGAGCTGATGTACTTGGTGACATCGTTGCGTAGACGATAAGGAGCGGGAGGTTGAAGACAGAGAACCACCAGTGAATTGTGCATGTCGAAGCAGCATCACGGATCCGGAATTTATACGAAAGTGTGACCACGAGGTCTGTCCATGGCTGCAATGAGCCCCCAGCCGCTCAACATGAGTTCACAGCCAAGTCACCATCACCATTGGCAGTAACAGGGACAGGGAGCGTTTGAAAAGGGGACTCTGGAGCTGTCACTTGTGATTTCTGGCATTGTGGCGTACCAGAGGGCGGGCTGGAGACGGCGAGAGAGAAAATAATGGAGGATTCCTCCGAGCGGGGTGTTCAAGCAGGCTCCTGCCGCTCGACCAACGAGTTTTCAGCCGCACAGGCCATTGTGAACTATAAAGGCACGAGGACTACGGCAGTGCTTGGCATGTTTTGGGGCAGTGCTGATGACATGCGTTCACAACGAGTTGGCGGGTGTTTGTCGTGCTGTATATAACCTGGAGAGGGGCCATGCTCCTTCTGGCAGAAATGCCCTCTCAAGCCGAATCTGACAAGTTTCCATCGCTCACCACACCTCATCCGTGTCATTGGTTGTGTCCATGGCTTCCCGCCGGACATGATATCCGTCACACACATGAAGTGCAGTTGGGCTACCAGAGACACATAGTTCGTCTGATGTTTGCGGTACGTTTTTTTCGGCTTTGAGAATGTTTTCTTACTTCAGTCGCCAAGATAGCAGGCATTCGTATTGTGTGGCTGTTCGGCCATTTCCTTCCTTTCTGATGATTGCCAAGCATCGTTCAGTTTCATACCCGCTTCTAGAGCTGTATCTCTTGCTGGCCTGCTTACGCAGCTCGTCTTTTATTACGGGAGTCCCTCCCACATCCCAAAGGCTCTTTCTTCCATCGTAAGCCGACAGTCTTTACCAGGCCAAGCACTTAGTCACGTCTACAGGGAACTGAGGAAACACGATCACGCGCCATCGTTTTTTTCGCCTCACTGTGGGTTCCGTTCGTGCCCTTTGTGTTGTCCATCCTCCTCCTTTGCTTCGGTGCGTGAACCATCAAGTAATCCCACCGACGTTGGTGTCAATCATTTTATTTTAGGTACTAATCCTGGGGCATGCATCCCCCCTGTGTGGGGAGCGGATCACTTAAATACTCCATGACAGATAGGCTCAGGCTTTCGCACATGCTTGATTATCATCGTTGGTTCCATCGTCCGGTGTGTGCTCGTGCTGGCAACACGACTCATTGGTATTACACGACTCGGTTAGCAGTATTTAGACCTCCTTTGCTAAAGTAATGTGCACGGAGTCGTGGTTTTCCTTCGTTTTGGCGAACCCAGAAAAGGACATTCTAAGTGGCCGTCGAAGCCACCAAGCATGCGTAACACTCAGCTTTGACGACATGGTCCAGGGTAGCTAACGACCGGCTTCACCTGAAATAAATCATATTGCCTGAAGGCAAAATTTATACTTTGTGAGTTCATATCAAATGTGGTCTTGCAATTGAACCAAGTAGACCCTGTGGTGCCCTCCACATCGGGATCCAGCTCTTCCTCGCCAGATGATGACAGACGAAGAATCCTAGCAGACGATCCCATTCCACGAAATATGGTTGGCCTGAGAGACGTGAGTTGAAAGAGAAAGTCTTCATCTATATCTTACCACGTGCAGTTCTTGAGACAATTCCTGACTTCTGCCCTCAGCTCATCCAGAAACTGTAGATCCGTTGGGACTCCAGGTATGAAAAGACTTTGGGTAGGTCGTGTCGAGTGGATCTCCATCTGCCCAATCAGCAAACTTTTTTGGGGCCAACTACTCATACAGGGCGTCCAGACCCAATTGCAATGGGTCGGGCAAATTACCTTTTCGCCACGGGCCCCCAAGCTTCCCGGGAAGGGGGCCTACGTAGGAAAATTCAAAAAGAACAATAAAAGCACATAAAGGAACGATTCCACGTCATCGAGATCCGCAGGTGTCGTGTGCAACGAATCCAGAAACTGACTCAGATTAAGCAAGGACTAATGTCATCGTACCAGCTCTTGATCTATGCTTCAGAAGATTCAGACTATTCGTGTTAGATTCCAAACCTGCCCATAAACTTATATACTCGGTTGAGCTCAAGAGGATTATGACGACCGCCTCCTTTCGACGGCGTCCCTGCAACAGCATGGCATTCCACTCTTTCGTCTTCAACCCCTGATAACTACGGAGGGTACGTAGGAAAAAGGACATGCAACGATGCAGTCAGCGAATGCGTTAGATACTACATATACATGTCAGGCATTCTCAATATGCGAGTGGGGCTGGGGAGAATATCCCATTTGTACTATTAACTGAGGGGCAAAGAAAAAAAAGAAACGAACAGAATAAAAGAGACCAAGGCAACAGAGACGAGTCGGTTTTTTTGTCTATAGAAAAGACTTGGCTTCCGTCTAGCCCGAAATGTTAGATGAGTCAGAAGAGCGGCGGGGAGAAACGCGGGAAAGGTTATGCACCGATCAAGCGGCGATAGGAACGGCGGACTTTGTCTCATTCTTTTTCCCAGCAGCTGCTTCCGCGTCGTGAACAGCCTTCTTCGTAGCCTCTAATTCCTTGATTTGCCTTTCCAGTTTCTCCTTCACATTATCCGTAGTGCCCGCACCCTTGTTTGGGACATTGAAGGTCATACTCCGATGTACACTTCCACCCATGCTGCCCGTTTCGGGGTTTGGCACATTTACCATTGGTCCGTTGGTAGATAAGCCGCGGTGGAACGAGGTCGGTAATACGCGGCCCTCCGGGTGTTGGAAAGGACAAGCGGCACGAGTGCATGCAGCACCGAAACGACATTGTTGGTTAAAGTGAGTGTTGGTCGGACGTGGGTGTGAATATGTGCAGTTGGGGCGGGTGCAGGAGGCGCCGAAGCGGCAGGGGATAGGACTAGCAAGTGTGCCGGAGTAAGCTGGCGCGGTATGTAGATGTGGATTCGTTGATGGTGGTTTTTGGGTTTCAGCACCTACGGGGAGCGAGTAAGTGAGAGAACGAAACAGGAAAAAGGCTGTTGCTTACCAGGCGCATTGACGGCTGGACTAACATGTGATTTAATACAATCCTTATCTTTACAATCTTTGCCTTTCTCACATGCATCCGTACTCAGTACCACGCCGCTCTCGGCCGTGGCGACTGGCGAAGGATGTGAATACCTACACTGCGAGTTTGTGCATTTGGTGCCAAACTTGCACAATGTTGGAGACTGAGGACGCTCCGGTAGCGCATAGGGTATCTGTTGTTGCTGAGCGGGGAGTGGCTGTTGTACAGTGGCAGGTTTTGGTGTTGGAGCGACTATATGCACGGAAGGCTCGACAGGTCGAGTTGCATTGGTTTCGGATAGGGGTTGAGGCTGCACTTGCGTCTGTGTGGGGTTGGGCGATTCGGAAGATGGTGCGGGTGATGCTCCAGTAAATCCACCTCGTCCTGGTCCTCCACCACGGCCCCTTCCACCTCGTCCGCCACCCCTCCCCCGTCCATTTACGCCTTGCGCTGGTGCTTGGCCTTGACCAAATGTGCCGCCTCCTTGATACATACCCATGTCTCCTTGTTGCATCCCCGGAAAGCCACCACCCATCATCTGCCCTGTGGCAGGATTGAGCATTCCCATAGAGGTGGCCATCTGAGCCATGAGCGCCATCTGGCTCATCATCATCTCCTGCAGCACCATCGTGTTCGCGTTCACATTGGCCGCGGTCATATCTATCCCAACACCATTTTGGAAACCCATCATCATGGCCGGGTCAGGGGATGCCCCACTGGGGAGAATGCCACCAGTCGTAACAGCATCGATACGAGCTTGTATTTCGTCTCCACGCGCATATGATGAATGCACGCCGTTTCGACCGCCTACGCGATCTAAAAGGCTCCTTCCACTTGCACCCGGACCAGCCTCACCTCTTGAACCGCCGCTTTGCATTGCGCGAGGGCCGGTGGGTACGTCCATACGACGCGTTTTCGACGGGCCGTGCCCAGTGGGTGAAGGAGATCGTACAGACGCCGTTCGTTTCTGTCCATGACCAAGCGTGGAGGAGAGCGCTTGTTGATAGAGTGGGTTACCACCAGGCGCTCCGGCGCGAGGATTGAGTGGTCGTCGCTGATCAGTTGTTGGGGATGGTGAGTGGACGGTAATTTCAGATGTTGCTTGAGGCTTCGACGTAGTTACTGCCGTAACGGGAGGGGAAGTGGACGACGTTGTTAGTGGTATTTCCGACTCTGGAGCACCTTTGGCTGCTTCAACAAATAACCAATCGGTAAAACTGGGGTCTGTTGAAAGTTGAAAGACGATCAGTAATGACACGAGCTAAATGGAAATAGGGAGTTGGGAAGAAGGTCATACGAACCAAAGTCGGCCCCAATTACTACGACAAACAAGGGATGGTCAGCTGTGTGTAAAGGTCGGAGAGGCATACAGTGCTTACGATCCTCGAGTTCGGATGTAATTTGAGCTATAGTGTCAGGCAATGTCAGTACTACTCCTACCAATGCGAAGTGCCCGAGGTCCGGAGTAGGAACATCGACGTACCGGCAGTCTTGTTATTTATGATCATGATAGTGATATACTCTGCCATAACTGGGTCTGTATAGCCACCTGGATAAGCATCCGAGTGCATGGAAGTGGCACTGGAGGACTGACCAGCATCGGGACTGAAGCCCCGCTTCGTGAGCTCGTCTCGTATCGCATTCTGTGAAAAAAGCGCCAAGTCAGCTGAAAAAAGCCCCCAAAAAGGCTATCTGGTGCATACTTGGAGGGAGTTGGCGCGGTCAGTTCCAATTGTAAGGCCAAAGGGCATCTCTGGTGGAAAACGAACGACGGAGGTTGACGGCGGTGATGGCAAGAAGGAGCGAATCAACGTTGGCAGGACGCGGGAGCGGGATGACTAATATGCTAAGTACTTGTCAAACCAATTATTAATTATTCTAAACCTAATTATGACCCAGACCATCTCACATCTCCCTTTCCTGCAAAGCTTCGAGCTGACGTTGCTCGGCTCGTTGCCTCGAAATTATGGCTTCCCTCTTCCGCTTCAATTCCTCCGGTTTGACTGGTTGTATCTTATCTCCATACAGCCATTGTCTGTCCCACCTCGGTTCGGTCTCTTGCCAATACCGGAAGTAGGTTTCCATCCGCTCTCTCCGTCCGCTCTCTGCCTTCACAAGGTCCCGAACATCCCTTGCTCTCTTGCGAAGCCTTGCAGCGGTTTCGCGCACACCCGTTGCATCATTCAAAAGGGCGACGTCTTTTGCAGAAATTTCTTGCATGATGGTGACACACCGGTTGAGGTCGTTGACGTTTGCAGGGGGAGGTGTCTCCGAGCGCGAGGAGACGGGTGTGGCGAAATCGAGTTGTTCCTCCTCAGTCATCTCGGATTCTGTCCTGCTAAAAAGTTCCTCGTCATACGAGAGCACGGTGGGTGCTTCCTGCCCTGTGGATATCGATCGTGGAGCCGATGGTCCAGCCTCTGGCGGTCGTAGTTCTAATAATCGGCACGGCGTCAGATGTCGAATAGAGCCTAGATGTTCTTGCTTACCTTCGGCGTTGGTATGGACTGATATAACTTGGCTAGGTTGGGCGTCGTAAGGTGCTACTTGGTTCCCGGGCGTGGGTGAGATTGGAGCTCCCTCCGACACGATTTCGCTCTTAAACCTCTTTCGCGATGGTCCCATCTCGGCGTCCTCAGCCGGTCTACGTTGTATGCCATCAACACTTCACCCGACGGCGTTCAATCCCCGGCTTACCTTGTTTCCTCAGGTATCTGGAGGCTTGACAATTGTTGAATAATTAATTCGCTCTTCATGTTCGCTTTCACTTTATGGGCCTGCGCGTCGTTAGCACGAGCCTCATGGTACGAGAACGTGCGACGCATACCATGGCGAGTTTCTGAAGCTTGGCACGAGGGAGTTTTCGAAGGGCTGCTTCACTCAGGTCCGGATTATCTGACGCCGTAGGCGGTATTGGGACCATTGGTTCGATTTTCAGGGCAGCTCTAGGAGCGGCGACTCTCGCCTTGGACCTAGATCGGAGGTTCACCATGTCGTATGCTTTGGAATCCGAACGCAATGTTTGATGACCGTAAATATTCGCTTACTGATGTGGGCGAAGGAGGGGAAATCTGTCTCAAACCACACTGGTGCGTGTTTTGTAATAAATCTTGTTGCGTTGGTCTGTAGACGAGAACAATACATAACACCACCAACTGGACCCACAGCGAGCATGTAAGCGATCGAGGTCCCATTTTGGGAAGATGTCAAAGCAAGGACCGCAATGGAAAAATGTGAAACATGTGGAATGGGATCCACCGAGTCTGCTATTGTCGGCCGCTTTGGTAGCTGCATCCCACTTTGACAAGACGCATGTCTCGCTACAGGATGCTAGAGTTCAAACTGACTGGACACCTTGACTTTGCTCGCCCACAAACGCGCATTCGAACGCCCTCAGAGTCTACTTGACTCTTCCCCCGACTTCGACGTTGATTCTCCCACCACGAAATGACACCTACAATGGATAGTCCAAGGCTTCGCGGGCTCACTCGAACCCAACTTCAGTCCCTCGAAGGCATTGCTCACCCCGAGGTCGCAGAGTCTATTTCCTTCTCCGGAGAACTATCACCCGTTCCAGCTGAACACTCGCCTCACCAACTCTACAGCGAGGACGAAGACGCGCGCGGCGGTGCTCCGTTACCCGAGGCCCCAAACCCCGGCTGGCATGCAGACGAAGAAGACGAGTACGACGAGCACGATGAGGTTGACTACCCCAAAGGCGCCCCGAACCACTACATGGTCGTCGATGCCCTCCGCCAATTTACCACGCTCGTGAATACCACCCCATCCATGGAGACGCGCATTGCAGAGAGTCGATGCCTCTTTCGACGTATAGAGACCTTTCTCGAGAAAGCGACGCCAGACGCACGCGAGTTGGCTGTCACGCGCGAATATCTCGAGACGTTCTTGTTGGCCAAGATGAAACAAAAGCGGGAACTCTGGGACGGGACGGGAAAGATGAAGAAAGAAGACCGCAAGCTTCGGATGGAATGGCTACGGGCGGAACGCAAGGCAGAAAACGAAAAGAGGTGGAAGGTAGCCAACGAGTTGAACAAAAGGCACGATCTCGAGCCAGAGCCATTTTCAGCATTTGCGTACGTGCGCAGCTGTCGAGGAGATGAAACCTGGAATTAATGCACCCCCGTAGATCTGAAAGCGACGAGGAGGTTGTCGAAAGTTTGCTGACCACCCCCGCGAGCAGCAGAAGCGACAGTTCCAAGAGAACAAGGGAAGAAAGTGTTGACGGAGATTCGAATGGATATTCCGATACCGATGGTGAAAGGCAGAGGAAAAAAGCTCGTGATTGATTGATTGATGTCCCAACTGCAGCTGTACTTCCCATACCATCACACTACATTACACAACTCGCATCCATGTGTGTCAGATGTGAACGTTTGAACACCCCTGATGATCAGATCTGTCAAAGTAGCACCGCACCACACAGTTCAGGTGAAGAGCTTTGTTCCATGGAGTTTTATCCCCGCCAAGATTTTTTTTAAAAAGAGGATGTGTTATTGATTCATCGATTATATTGTCATACATGATACGCACATGGTGCATTTCTTCCCCATGTTCTGCGGCGCAGTTCCTCACGTTCACCCCCTTATGCCACCACGTCCGCAGCGAATAGGTTTTGGACGGAACCGGCCTGCACATCCTTGGGAAACCCCCACAAGGAGAATCGACCAGTCCTGAAAGATGAGGGCTGTTCAGACGCACGTCAAACGGAAACAAACAAGGATCGACAGTCGGCAGAGTAAAACCACCGATCTGCTGCGCGTGCTTACCGTAGGTAAGGGGCCGGTCGTCATGGATGACTCACACTGCCACTACGACTACTAAATCCTGAAGGCAGGTCACAATGGCCACTGCACTGTAACATAGGAGGTAAGCTTGATTTCAAAGCGGCCCCACCCGCCCCACCGCTCATCACTGTATATGTATGTCGCGCAGCTGGGGTGATAAAGTTCCTTTCCGCCAGAGCGATGAGCCCGAACCCCTTGTTCCAGCCCCACTATCACAACATCACTACAACCTCGGGATTGGTACCTCGGGCATGTGACTAAACAGCCATATGTCATTGGTGCCAGCTTGGCCCAGGAAGCTTTCAAACCAGGTCAGTCAGCAAGTTCGACTTGACGCCCTCGGTGACTTGGCCGGGGCCATCGCAAGGGACAGCTCGGACATATGGTGATTCGTTACTTGAGTTGACAACACCTGGCTGCGCCTATTCGATCACAGTATGCGCACATTCAATTATGTTGCTCTTCTTGAGGAAACACTCCATGATGATGCTGATAGTTGATGGACATTCGATGGAAGACCCGGACATTAATGCAGGTGTCTCTGCCAGGTAGAATTCATCATCTATGAGTCTAATAGAACAGTGACGGTACCTATAATGCACAAATGTCAAGAAAGCAGGGGAAAGGTGAATGAACTCAACGCGCACCTCCAACAACCCCCTGTCACTGATGCTGCACCCGACCGTCGTCACCATTTCTCAAGTGCCCAGTCGGCGGCACTGGTACGTTCAGCGTGCATCACCCAGAGCAGCTGCCTCAGCCACTTCAGGTGCTACATCAAAGGTTTGACATACCTTTGCTCCACCACGACTCACCGAATCCACCGTCTGAGATGACCCATATACTCACATGATAGAGGAACACTGCCCACAACGCAAGGCCGGAGATTGGTCCCCTCGGACCACAACCCTTGAAACGAGACCACGTTGTGAAATCCTCGTTGGAGTCATTACTCCACCGACGAAAGACTGCAGGGGCGCGACAAGTCCAGACAATGCTGCGGCGACGTTCTAGAATCCGTGTCGATCTGTTCCTTGCGTCCCCTCAAAAAAAAATTGTCAGCGCAACTGTGTTACGCTGAGAGGAAAGTGGATCGCACCCTGGGGTGTTACTGCGAGACAATAACCACGCCAAGCTGGGCCCTTAATGATCGATATGATCCCTCGATCGTTCAGCTCCTTTCCATGGAAATGTTCCGTCCGGGGTCACTGAATGCTGCTTCGCCATCATGATGAAGATTATTCGAGTGGAGTCCCTCCCGTGCGCAAACTGGCTCAGAGGCTGAAGTCATACCCCAGTGAATTCATTCTCGATCCGAAGCACTGTATTCATTGTGATTCAAGGTTCTTAATGCAGGAAGCACGCCGCTTACTGACCTATGTCAGACCCTCAGACCTCCCGCGCTGCCCTAGGCATGGTGCACAGCCCACAAAGGCAAAAGTGACGAGAGTTTGAACAGAGGCTTCCAGGGTTCTCAGAGATAGATTAATTCCAAGCAGTAGATCAGTCAGGTAGTCGACAGCCTGAGAACACTGAGAGCGGCCATCAAGGAGAGAGCTCAGTGCTAAAATTTGTATTACACCGCGATCATTTCGCCACCGCACTGATCACTGGCACGGTACCTCACAAGACAACACAGACAGCGAATTGCTCGAGTTGCCCCGTAGCTGCACTTGACAGGAGCAGAAGCACCTCTGCTTCCACGCCACATCAAGCGAAGGACGCCCAGTCAGGAAATGATGCCAGAAACCTGTGCTGCCAGTAGGAGATAACAGGAGGGAAGCTGCCTATTTCAGTACATCTTTCATGATCGAATCAATGCAGGAAACGACGAGGGAAACACGACGAGCATAGGTCGAAATTACCCCGTACGTACATATCTACCGAGAGCTGCAGTCGTTGGCCGTGATGTGGAAAAGGAGTCGAGAACTGTGTGATCGGAGATAGGCTTTTCTTACCACCTCGGTGGAAGAAGTTTCTGAATCCTGTTGGTGTTCTTTCGCGGAAAGACGACGTGTCACCAGAGGGACCTAGGTCCTGCAGGATACATATAAACGTTGCATGCTGGCTTGACCGTCACTTCACGCGGTACGAACTGGTGCGACTCGGCGAAGAAGGTCAGAAAAATGGAGATTTCGACGGTCGCCAGCATCGCACCTCGTCACAGAGAACCTCGCGATCTGTCGTGTGCGTCGAAGAACGACTCGCCAGCTGGTCAACCTTACTGGGCTGGTCACCGCAATGGAAATCGTATACGTGTAAGAGCCAACGGCTTTGTTTCAACTTTTCAAACAGGTGTGAGAAGATCCAACACTGCTCTCTGACTTCGGGAATATCTTGCCCATAACCACTATGCATACAAGGCAACGTAGTACGCCTTCCTCGGGTGACACGCAGCAAGCGCACGCCTTCCATTCTGTCCATGGACGAGGCCGTCAAAACTTCTTATCTTAAGATCTCACCTCCTCCGTGCGGATCACATCCGATAGATGAACTGGAATGACAGACGACCTCATCGTAGGGGGATCACGCAATCCAACCTTGTCGAAAAACCACGATTTTCCATTCTTCAGTCGCCGCGTCGTGATGGCATGGTTTCCCAGAATCATATCTGGCATCTGTGTCTTGCTAATGATCGCGTTGGGCCCTGTGCGGACGATTTTGGCGCGGCTTTCTCCCCCGATAGCTTTAAACATGGGCCGCTGATGGGCAAGGCTGTTCCCCATCGAACTAAAGGTCATAGTAGTGTGCGCTCCGAACCCACCGCGGTCGCTTTTCGTCGGATCAATCATTGTCTGGCGGTCATATCGTACAACTGGGTAACCCGCTCTTCCGCCCCGCCCCTGCTCGAAAATAAGTAGGCACACTGGCACGAGGCGCTTCCTTCAGCGGCGGGACCGCTTGCCGTGCTGTACCCCAGAACGTGGCCGAACGCAATCATATCATACCAAACGAAGATTGTTGGCAGGGTGTAAAGAAAAGAAAAGAAACAGAAAATAACGGCACTCCTTGACTGTATCTGCCACCGCTTTCCCCCCTCGTGACCTCGATAAACAAGGCAACGTGTCCCTTGCATCAAACCTTGCTGCCTCGAGGCGTGGCACTACTTCTTTTTTGAAAGGCCGCGCAGCGCCCGCCACATGCAGGATGAAGGGTGCAAGTCAAGCCATCTTCATATGTAATCACTTGTATATATCTCGCATGGCAGAGTCCCGCTGATGTTGAATGTCAAGGTAAAAATGGTTTAGATCCTTGCAAGAATGATGCCCTCCATTTTTCTATGCTGCCTTGGGCGAAGCCATGACAAGCGCGTGAACCCGCGCGCTCTGACTTGATTGTTGCATCCGTCGCGGTGACAAAACAGACGGTGCTTGGACGGCGCGGAGATGTCGAAAAAACGAAGAATGATAAGATAACAGAGTCGTTTTAAACCTCGATCGGGATGTGCCCGTCTGCCTCCGCGGAATCGCAGCAGGCTCTTGGTGGCGCCCGCTCATTAACTGAGACAACTTCTCCGCCTTACGGTAAACCGGACCAGCCGGACCGGAGTTATCGACAGCCACGGCGAGAACCAAGGCAGTGAATCCAAAACGCATCGAGAAAAACGTTGCAGTCATCTTCTTATCTACATGGCAGCCTGCCACACAGTCCTGCACGACTCCTCAACCTAAAGTCATGCCAGTCTTCCCTTGGCAGTCCGTTTGGTGGAGACGACTCGTTCCTGGTATGATCCGTGGAAAACAGGAGGTCACGGGCCGAGGTTCATTGTTGCGCAGTCGCCATCCCGTAAGAGCTCCCCGGCGGAAGAAGCATGTCAGCGGCCATCGCTATAGAGTGCGGTCTACAGACACCAACTATCAGCTTTGCCACGACACCAAATGAATGCAAACCGATGTTAAGACCACAGTCAACGTGACGTCCACGGTCTTCTAGCCACCACCGTACCTCGTATACGTGGAGAGCCCGACATGACACGTCCCAGGCACGCCATCTTGATTAGTGATGAAACATGAAAGTGGCAAAGCAAACCTATCCTCATCGTTCCGTGCAACGCGGAAGGCGCCCTCTAGTCCATAACAGTTCAAGTTAGGTGAATATGTAGGTCCGGACCGTTTGACAGATCCATTCAAGGCGGAAGAAAACTGCAGAGCTTGGTTCATTCTTTGTTCACGATATGATACGATCATTTGGAAGTAAGTTAAGACGCCCATGTCAACCTTTCAAAGGGCATGCTGTACTGCCGGCCAATGTGTGACTCTGCCTGCGTTTGACATCAGCGATTGAACTTTATGACGCAAGTCGAACGTACGCCTAAACGCCAACTAGCCACAATGGAAGATGATGAAAATGAAGAACTACGAGTCATGCATGAAAGGTTGGGGTTTTAGTGCGGAGAATGGCAGGACCCGAACAAGGGTCGATCCTGTGTTCGTTGTCGGCGGAGGGAAGTAGGGTGTCCCCTTCATAAGTCTTCATTAAAAAAAAAAAAGGTTGACCATATGCTGTCAGAGAGTAGGTGATACTTTATTGGCTTGGTAGGGACGATGAGTACGATGATGAAACGAACCAGCGGACGCCCGGGAAACCCGAATCGCAACCCTGGGCAGGCGCGCCAGCGGCGCCACGCCCAGGCACCGTGTGAGGGTGATCAATTGAGACAACTCGAGCCCTGCTGTTCAAGGCGACGCTCCGCGACGTCCCGCCTAAAAGTGTGGCGCACACAGGCGGATACGTGGGGCGCATCAATTGTCAACGCGCAGAAGTCAGTGAACACACAATAACATCCAAGTGGGATGGTGTAGGTGATCAAGGTCGGAGGTTTTTACATCTCGGACCCTTATCAGGGTTAGGCGTTAGTGGGAGTACTACTGGATCTAAAACGTGTACCGACAGATCCCCGTAAAAGGCCAAGAGGAGGGCACCCGCGGCCGAACACCAGCCCGCCCGGCGGACTTGCGGAATTGAACCAAATGGTCGCCATGTCGATGACCGACTCGGAGGTGAACACCTTCAAAGTTCAAATTGACAAGTCAATTGCCCGTCGTCAGGTATCAGAGTGACGATTCTAGACTCCCTGCCAGACTTGGTGAACACATCGAGGGCCTAGACATCGGTGTATAATCTACATCGATCATCAGCTTTAACATATGCCCAGCAATCTACGCCTGTGCGCATGTACAAGAGTGTCAAGTCCACGCGTGCCGTTGCAACATTTCTGCTGAACGTAACTTGATCTGCTAGCTAAGCCCTCTCTACCCCTTCTAATTGGCAGCTTTCTACGCTAATATGGACAGGGGACCAGCACAACCGCCACCGATTGACTGGCGTATGTCTTGTCAAGGGGAGATTGAAAGTGCCCTGGTACGTCCTAGTTCGCGCTCCTGTCCGCTGTTGCTATCGCTGTCAGGTCTGGCAAAACGCGCACCGAACCTGCATGGTGTGCTTGAAATCTGGTTACGTACCTCCTTTACACGTCCAAACGGATCTGGTTTGGCTTGTCACGAACAAGAGGTCGGTGATGCTCCCAGAGCTATTTTGTCTGAGCATTGTCTCCGCATATGAAGAAGCAAAGGACGTACTCAAGAATACACCCGGCATCGCGATAAGGTCTACTTCCAGTTCTCCGAGGCAAATGCCATAGGGCTGTGCGGAGACAGAGCGTCATCATCACCGTTAATGAGTGCGCCTTATCTTCGATACCATCTATCCTGCCTACATTCAGACATTGCTAGCAGGTACCAGCTGGATATGAATATGAATCAGAAAGTCCGAACAATGGCGTCATATGCACGAAAGCGACCGACAAGTGTTAAAGATATCGCCCATCCCGTATCAAATCGGAGTTGGATGAAAGAACGTTGGCCATTGCCATTGGCCAATTGCACAATCTACGATGGCATCAAACTTGATCTCTGGGTTTTGAGAGCGGGTAAGCGAACAATCAGATTAGGGGAACAAAGGAGGGTTCGGGACACCGCAAGGTCGCACGAAGTAGATGGTGCTCACAGCTCAGACGGTAGCTAAGCCAAATATGTGCGGATTCTTTGTCGGTTGCCCGTACGTCGAACGTCGAGACTCTCACCGATGATTGATTTACGGCGTCATCATGGGTACAAAGTCACCTTAAATGGACGGACGTGTCCCCATGCCTAAGACCTTGCTGTATCAGCGCTTTTGTCTGGAGTTCAATCGATCGAGCGGAGCAATCAAACTTTGCCGCTGCTTTGCCATTGGATGGGTGAGGTGATGCAGGAGACAACCCAGGTGTTAGGGTAAGATGTCGGTCAGGGATCACAGGGACCGCTTCCACCCTGTTTGTCGTAAGGACGGTGCGGCTTACCATCCACAAGCACCGACGGGACGATGACATTGGCATTCCTGCTCGAAGACGCGTTGGCGAGGGTTTTCTTGAAAGCGATGAAGTGGGAGCTGTAGGGGATCATCATGATCGTGTAGTGATTATCGGCCACGCACAAACGCCATCCACACCACGCCTGGAGTCCTCGTCTGAACGTAAAATCGGATTCGGATCATCGTAAAGAAACTCACACCTGCCATGATATGTGAGGTAGAAGCGAAGACTGTTATGTGAAATGAACATCATGTACTGATTCTCCGCACATGTGGGGGTGAAGTCACGCGGCCTGGACAGAGGTCAAAATAGGTAAGTAGGTGGAATGAAAGAGGACGACCCGGAACGGACTGAGTCACTGGGTCACCAAGCCTTGAGGTGAATGACGGTTTGGCAGACGGGAGAGCAAGTACGTGTGCTAAGCAAGTTGCTGTCAGTGGTTTACAAGTTTTCCATATGACAACTCTGGACAGCGAGGAGGTTTGTAATGCTAACCGACGTGAACGCACTTGAGCACGCAAACGGAAATGACATCCACGGCAGGGAGCAACGGCCTCGGCTTAGACGAGATACATGGAAATGAAATGGCAGTGGGGACGAGTTCCGGTACAGGGCCCATGCTCGCGTAAAATCGGGGCGCACAGTAGTACTACGCATCGTGCATTGTCGGGATATCATAAGCTCGGGGTAGGAGCAATGCCTTCCGGAACGGAATTCATTCCAGACGTCAGGCGAAAGTGCCCGAGCGTCGATCCGGTCATGTCGCAAAACCAAGACCATTGGGGGCTAGAATATTGCCAGGGAGCATGAATAGCTTGCTCGGAACGGGTGCTCCATGCGCCGAGGCAAAGGAAGGGCTGAGCCGGTTCGTGAGCCACTGCATCGCCAAACGCGGAATCCCAACGCTTTTGGGAAACTCCCTCCGTTTGCCAGTTGTTGTCATCACAAAGGGGCCTTGTTCCCTACGGCTCGCCGTATACAAGAAGGGGTGGGGCTGAGCATGGGCCCCGTTTTGCGCAAGCTGTGTGGACGTTGCTCACCGCCCACTCGATAGAGCCCCCCCGTGTGTTCGATCAAGCATGCCTGGTGGATAACGATATTTGTCAGGGATACTTCTCGCCGTCCTCGAGGCAGCAAGCGAACTCGAGAGTGCACGCCGCAGCTGGCCAACGTACTTGGGCCGTTCCCACGTGAGCTCTCCATTGTTTCATTCCATGGAGCAGCCGATTATTTTTGCGGTACCAATAACCCAATAATAA
This sequence comes from Boletus coccyginus, assembly GCA_025782845.1. NCBI lineage: Eukaryota > Fungi > Basidiomycota > Agaricomycetes > Boletales > Boletaceae > Boletus > Boletus coccyginus. Next base: position 24,277 of record JAHZSR010000065.1, on the reverse strand, counting down.
ACAATTGATACCTGCCGCACCGGCACGCCGGCAGCCAGGTCCTTGGCAACAAATCTGCGCTGGCGTGCTGCATGGCCTCGCTCGGTTTGGTTCTTATTACCTAATATGTGACCAATCTATTAAATTTTGTTGGTGATCTTTCCCCGTTCGGTAGTGTTCTCAGGGACTCTCATTTATATACTCCATGCTCTTCTGCCCTGCGATGCTTCCGAACTGCTAGTCCTCTCTATCCTGCTCTCTAGCGCCACCCTGCTCCCTCTGCCCTGTCAATGGCCACCGTGCTCGGTCCAGTACTACCCAGTCATCCCTCGCCGTACAGGTCCACCCACAACGCCTCCCATCCCCGTGTCCCGTTCCACCAACCACCGGTGAGTGCTCCCCCACGTCCCTCGGCAAATTTTCCTTCAACTCGCCTTTCAGGCACCATCCGTCAAACCTCCATCGACACAGCCCACTTTGAGTAGGCAGGATCCCTTTTACGGCCACGAGCAAACCTCAAAGTTATGCGCCCGTTTTATCACTCATCTCTTTGCTTGCCCCGAGTATCCCCCTTCCTCGTCGAACTCGACAGTCAAGCTGCCCCACTTCATCGCGTATGCATTGCACAGGACCAAACTTCATCCTTCGGTTACTTTTGCCGCCCTCGTCCTCTTGCAACGACTCAAGGCGCGTTTCCCGACCGCTCGGGGATCCTCGGGTCACCGCCTATTCATAAGTGCATTCATGCTCGCGTCGAAAGTCATCTGCGACGACACTTACTCCAACAAGTCCTGGTCCATCGTTGCCCAGGGCATGTTCCAGCTACGGGAGATAAACCAGATGGAGAGAGAGATGTGCCAGTACCTCGAGTGGGAGCTAAACGTCGACCCCGTCACCCTGCGCGAGTTCGAGGAAATGATTCGCAAGGACTTTGTCGGCCCCGGTCCCTATCCTACCTATATCCTACCATCGATGAAGAAGTCGACGCCACCACCCACCGCCAACCCCTTCGCTACCCCTTCAAACCCAAGTCCGCTACCTTCGTACGGGCAGCGGCATCCGTCGCCACCCAAGCCTGCATTTCCCCCTCCCCCAAACCCTGCGGCGTACATGACTCCGCCCACCACCCCCGATACCCCGTCTCCATCCTATACGCCGTCGACCTCACCGGCGTCATCGGCATCTCCTCCCACCCCACCCGGCGTCGAGGACCTTACCGCCAAGATCGTTTCCGCGTCGTCGTCACCAGGCTTCGTAAAGGCAGAGGCCATTCCCGTCGTTTACTCAAAAACCAAGATGTTTGCGTTCGCCTCTCCTTCGGTGTGGTAACCCGACCCTATTGTAGCTCCTCCTATTCGCCTAGAACGGTCGTCTTGAAGACGTCACTTATTGTATTCTCGCCACTCGCACTGTTATTCCAGGTCGCCCACCGACTATTTAAGGACCTATCTATACCCTGCCCTGATCATGCCTTGAGGTGGGCGACAGGGAATGCTGTGGCGACGGACTACTTGCTTTATCTCGCATTGGGCATTTGCGCATACTCATGTTGTGTCAATAGCATACAAACTATTTTCGTAGGCATATGTACATCATAAAAGAACAACTTTTGCTGAATCGACAAAGAAACATGTCTGAATCGCATGCGGTGGAGCACTGCTCGCTGTTCGTGCCCCCGGGCCAGGGACGCGCCCCTTGTCATAAATGTCAACACGTCGCATCAATTGTGGCACCAACGGCAAAGGATTCAACTGATGCGCCCGGCCTACAAGCGGCACTCCGTTTGGCGTCTTTGAGGTAACACCGACACAGCCGGGCACCGATGCGTAGAGGACTCGGTGGTACAGCTGATGCATCATCTCGCTGGAACAACCCTTCGCGCTTGAAACCACTGCGGGGCAAGTCCACGTTTGGAGGGCTAAAACGAGTGCTAAATTGGGCGCAACGTTGGACTTGTGATCAGAAGTTTCTGTTGGAACTTGCCCTTTACGGACGGTCGTTTATGCTATCGCCAACCATTGGAACCGCAGCATCCTATTTTGGACTCTGCTAGGCGCGTGTTCATGTAAAAAGAAATTGATTCTTATGGAATTATCTCCGGCCTCCCAGGCTAGTGTCGATAAGGACTTGCTGCCAAATAGTTGGTTGGCATTGTGTGCACATGCATTGCGAACGTACGACACCAGCAACACCGCAACGGCCTCGCCGAAACCTGACCAGGCCTCCAATTCAATTCAGCACAGGCCAAAGGGGCACGATGTGGCAATCGCTGGCCAGTCGCACCTTGTCCGCAAAGCTACCCTTCTAGCGCCATGTGATGGTAAGCCAAAACACATTACGCGTGAGATGAAACGAAACGGCGTGTCATGATCACCCGAGTCCACAATGCCACTGTGCAAGGCAACATTGTTGGTGGTCCTCCTTCCAGGGATCCAGGCACGGTCGCAACACGACCCACAGGATGCATATGGCTTGCTCTGAATCTGCACACTTGGAGTTTGGCGCCAGCTACAGCAAGAGCGTCATCCCGCCAATTGTTAAAGGTTAAATCCGCCCACCCCTGATGTCATGCCAAATGCCACGATCAGCAGATTCAAAACACCGCCTTTTGACAACGAGCGTTCCTATTCGGCGAGGGGAGAACACGCGATCACCTCATGGCCCCTGATTATGGTAATCTCCCACGGTTCAGAAGTGTCTGCAATGTACCTAAGCACCCCCTTCGTTATCTTGGCCCGCCCTCCATTCCGTGACCAGGTGCCTTGTACGTTGGAGGGTTAATTCAGATGTTCACGAGGCCGTGGCATACAACGGAGGCTTACGAAGGGTCATCGTTGAAACGTTCAAATGGGCGCGCATTCTGGAGCACGGAACGTGGTCCGTGGTTCGTAAGGAGTGAGTAGTTTTTGCTTCTATCACAGCATTCGAGACGACATGTGAACAAACTTCTCCTCGGATTACCCACAGCACCCTGCATATCGCTCAGCAAACCGGCACATCTGGCGGTTTGTGCGAATAAGGGTATTCTTTTGCGTTCGACGAACTCACAGCACCCTGGATATCGCTCAGCAAACTGGCACATGTCGCGGTTTGTGCGAAAAAGGGGGACTCTGGTATTGCTCTGGTATTCGATGAACTTTTGAAGGTTCCATCCTCTCAATTGCCCTCGTCTGTGTCTGATCTGGAAATGCTGTGTCACAGTCTTTGTGATCCCCATCTTCTTCGCGTGCAATCATAGTATGGTTGTCGTTGGCGCCATGGTTGATCGGGTTCAGGTGATTGTTTGAACATACATACGAGCTTGATCGACATGTTGTCCTTGTTCGGCTCGCACGACACACCAATATGCTCAATTCTTGCCTCACGACCGACGACAGCGATTTTTTGTCGTCATATGAAAGGGGTATATAACAGGATATATGGCGTACCCACTCATTGATGGCGCGTATACGGGTCAAACTCCACTGGGAACCTGTTTTCACAGCGAGTCCCACGAAAGATCCCCTTGCCGTGACTCACCACAGGATCCAATCGCCGGGCCTGCGAGTATGAGAGGATGTGGAGGCAAGGTCGACGGGTATGGATTCCTAATTTTATTCCCAATCTCGAAATCATCGTTGACCGCAGCAGCCTAGGCAGTTCACCATGGTTCAAATCTTCGCAGGACTGCTACTTCTTCACGTTGTAGCACCCTGTTCTACCTTTACGTCCTCGGTGCATTCCGTTCCAGTCGAACCGCCCCCAACGAACGAATGATGCACAGGGGATGCGGAACGCCTCGAACTGGAACTGGCACCGATCCTAAAGGCGGGGCGAGCCCTAGCCCTAGCCCTAGCCTACTTTTGTCACCCCCTTTCCCTAGTTAAAAACTGGCACCGGGCAGTGATCGATGTCCATACGCGACATCTCGTCCAGTGTTGGTGACCCAATCGCCCCCCAAGACTATCATGGTAATGTGTGCTGCATCACACGGGGCGCACCGTCCTCGTTCCTTGCCCAAGGTGCTCCATTCCTTTTCCTTTTCCGCGCCCGTGCGCACGCCACAAACGATCATGGACTCCTCTACCCATCCTGATCCCCCTCTGGATCGATGGGCATGGCCTGATCCGGGGCTATACATATAACGCGTATGTATAGCACATAGCCTTAGGCGCAGACACTTCTGATCGCTACCCAAAATCAAACACGTTTATCGAGTCATTCAACTTTCCAGTGGAGGCGTCTTTCCATCGTCGTCTGCCGCCGCCACCCACCCACCACCATCATCATCAGGATCGCACGGGCGGGCGGCGTCGGATCATGGCAAGGGGCTCAGCCAGACTTTGGCTAGGCCAAGCAGGGTACATCACTTGCGCCGTACGTATTTGTTCCGCGGTACCTCGCTCGTCGTTCTTACCGCCGTTCCGGCCGTCGATCCGTTTGAACTTTGAGCCTTTTTAGAGCCCTTTTAGAAACGTGCCTGCGGCTACCCGACTCGGGGGCGCGCTGCTTTCCAACTTGGTGCGCCTTGGACCAGGTACTGTGCTTGGGAGCTGCTTGCCAAGCTGGCTTGTATATTTTCCGCGACCGATTCGGTCGATGATCAGTCATCGATGGAAAAAGACGACATTATCAACGTACGCCTTCAACAGGTGCCACTGATTGATTAGATAGTGCAAGATGTCACATATATTTGGCCGTGTAATAGTGCTGTGGAGCATTTCATGCCCTCGTGATATGTTGGCGTGCCACATGGACCCCTGGTCGGGGCCAGCCATCGCAATGCAGGATCTACACCTACGCCCACAAGACCCACATGATCCGTGTTCGCAGTGATCAGCGATACAGCTACGCGTCCGAAACGTGCCCTCGTTCATCCTCATCAAAGCGCTTGTGAAACACCCACGCATCGACGTACTCTTCCCCTGGCCCGTCCGTTCGTCTGAGTCTTCCAGCTCTAGGGATCAGCCCCGCCTTGACGAAACCGAGTCTCTCCCAGAGTCTGTTGAGAACAACGTCAGTCCGCGCGAGTGTGTGTATGTGTGAAGAGAGAGCCCAAAGGACGTACTTGACGCTCGCCACGTTGTTCACGTACACCAAGTTGAACACGCTCACCTCGTACCCCAATCGCGGTGCATAATACAAATACGACCGCGCGAGGACGCGGCCGTAGCCACCCGCTCGATGGGACGGCGGGACGAGGAAGCCCGCGTTGCAGATCTAGAATCGAAAAAGCGGGTGGGTTGATCAGTAACTGCGCCTCGTTCACGATGACGATGATAAAAATGGAAGAGAGTGGATGGCATTTCAACACGACGGTCGTGGGCGCCGCGGACGATCGCTTTTTTTTGTAACAAGGATGGCGCCGTTTTGGGAGATGCCAAGTCAGACGTTGACCCACATGCGAAGAACGCCCTGGATAGTTGGGTTTCACCTAGACAAACGGCAATCGCGATCAGAATCAGGATCAGTGACCATGGTCAACGAGGCGAGCGCGCCCCACCCCCTCGTCGGCATTGCAACAAATGTACAGGGTTCAGCGATTCGATCGGCTTGCGCATAGACGGGCAGGCGCAAACGCGCGTACTGTAGGAGCCAACGTACATAGTAAAATCCGACCACGCACTCGTCCCAAGACCGACCCGCCCTCGCACGCTCGAGATCAACCTCGACTTCCCTCGGCACGTCGTCGTCTTGCTCCGAGCCAAGCGCGCTCAGGCCTGAATACGCTTCCTGCGGACCGAGGCCCATGATGGCGATCACCACGTCCGCAGCAAAGAAATACGCTCTGAACAGATCTGGATCTCGCACGTCCTCCTGAGGGTACGTCAGCCCCTTGTCGACCTCGTCTGCGAACACGGCGTGGAGGTGGTTGAATAGGCTGGGGCTGAGGGCGTCACCGATCGCGGATGAGTCGAAGTGGAAGAGGGTGATCGTCGTTTGGGGGTCGCGTGGGTGCAGCCACGCTGTGGTGGGGAGTCTGAGAGGCGAGGCGCGCGCAGAACGGGAAAGAGCGCCGTAGGCGGACATGTGAAGCTCGAGCTCGAGAATATATGGACGCCGTGGGCCTGTACGGAGGAAAAAGTCAGATGACCGTGAACTTGCTCGATGATCTGATCTACTCCGAGTCACTCCAAGTCCACAGTGGCACGAATCAGATCGGATAGCGCGTAGGGTCTAAGGAAACCTACGCGCCATTGATCGGCGTGGACGGGCGTCCATGTACCACATCACCGGTGATTCAAAGGGCCCCTAGTCAGCGTGTTCATCAGCTAAGTAGCGGCGAAAGTGCGATATAAAAACGTCATTATACCAGACAACGATCAGCGACTGCACCGTCAAGGCTGTCCAACTTCTCAACTCAGCTGATCCATGAGTGGGTGGAGATTGTGATGATAGCTCGCCCGAAAGCAGCCCGTTCATAGACGGCACCTTGAACCACGTTGATATCGATAACGCCCAACAGCCAACTTCTTCTCCTATCTAACCACAATCATGATGTGGCCCTTCAGAACAGACTCGTGCTCACGAGCCGCCGTTCTACGTCCAACTCGAGTGCCAACCCATGCCCATGCCACGGTGGGATCGTTTGCCCCCGTTCATCCACCCTCCCCTCTCGGACCCCATCCCCGAAGAAGACGTACCCGGGTATGTACCGATCCACGAACCTGTCCTCGCCAGTGAGCGCGAACCTAAGGAAAAAGAGACACCCACGTCTTGACTTGCGCATCCGTCATCCCACGTCCCCCATTCTTGGCCTTCATGTCCTGTTCTTGTTGCAACCGCCACCGATAGACGATCGCCAACGATGACTCTGGCGGTCCTGTAATCTGCAGGGTACCCTCTATCACCGACGCACGCACCACACCCCAAGACACCGGACACACCTGTATAAACGCATCCAATGTATCCCACCACCCCACGTACGCACCCAACATGTCGTTGACCTCGAGCACGTCCTCGAGCGCCACAAACTGCCCCATATCAAACCCCTCCAGCCCGGGCACCCCCCGTCCCCACCGCGCCTCGACCTCTGACCGCTGCACGGGGTAAAACCCAACACACCACCCCTCGAGCACCACCACGTCGATTGGTCCACGTACCACACTCGCCTCAGGTACTCGATCGCCCGCACCGTCAAATAAACTCTTATCAAACACGGGCAACGACACCTTTCCAGGCCCGCCTGTGCCTGTACCTGCGTCGTCATTAATTGCTTTCAGTGCCATCAGGATCGAACGCCCGAGCGCAACGTCATGCGTTCCAGGCTGTCCGCGCCCGTGCAGCAATCTGTTTCTGGGGTGTGCCTCAGCGAGCGCGGTCAGTCCTGCATGCGGTAGATATAGGTCGTCGATCGAAAACACAGCAACTGACAGCGAATGGGGCGGATCCGCGAGCAGCGAACGAAGACGGGACGTGAGAAAGGTCTTGCCGCTCCCTTGTGGTCCCTGCACGCCTACAAAGAGTGGGGGGCATTTGGACCGAGGGGAAAACCGTGCTCGGTGGGCTTTCAAGCAGCTCGAGACGTGATTCGTCATCGCGTGCACTGCAGGCGGGAACAGACTGGCCGTCGCCATCACCAACGATGGTCGTGGGACAGTTGCAAGCTTTGATCGTGGGTGCTGCGTACGAGTCACGTGATAGATCGGTATCTTCGTTCCAACCACAAGACGTCTATCAGAGGCACATTATAGTTGCTGTAAATCCGTACCAATACCACACATTCTCATCTACCACCACCACAACTAAAGCATAATGTTCGTAGACGGATGTGAAAGATGTTTCTTCAGAGTCCATGAGGTAGGTAGACCTACTTGCTCCCGTAGCGTGCCTTGCGACCGATGTCAAAGGGTATGTATTTATACTTGATCATATGTCTGAGAAATCCGATGTGAGCGGAAACATGGATGGCGAGCAAGCGGACATACTGTATTTGGCGCCGCATCGTCAGCAAAAAAAGCACAAAGAAATACACCACCAAGATCGGCCAATAGACAGGGACGTCAAACATATCCGAGGTGGTGCAACAGAGTGAGATGATGACTGCGCGCGTCGCGCTGAGCCTAATAGCAACCTTGAGATCACGGAGACGCTGCACAGGAAGCGTGTAGCTTACCAAAACTGCCATTCAGGCAACCGCCTCACAAAAGGCCTGAATTCATCATCCCGTTGCGAGGGGAGTGTGGGACCATCGTCAGTGGCGCCCTCTTCGATCTCGTCGGCGAGGAGGTCGTCCTGAAGCGAAGGGTCGAATTTGGGTTGTAGGAACGCCAGTAGCAGGTTCAGGAGGTAAATGGCAAGGCCGTCTGTGGGATGGTCACTGGGCTGAAACGAAACAGCTACGAGAGGACTTACAGCATACTATTCTCAGCGGCCAGGCGGTACGTCAGCTGGGGACTCTTGCGCAATAGGAATGTGTCACGAACCAATGTACCACTGGACAGCGAGTGAGTTTATAAAAAAGGGAACAGACGGGCGCTTACCCCTTGGGACAAGACGATTCGTAGCATGAACAAGGCGAGAAGACCGAGGGTCGCCAGCCATCGCTGGAGAACGTGTGGCGTCCAGCGGTCGAGGGTCTGTTGGTATTGACGCTGTGCTTTGAAGATGGACGTCTGGACTGTGTGCAACGGCGTCGACGCCGGTTCGTCAGAGGACATCATCGTAAGGGACGTAGTGTTTTTTTGGTGTTGACTTGCAGTGTAGCCGTGGAACTGAATCCGAGACTATTATTCAAGCGGAGATGGGCGGTGTTTAAACCAAGTCTTCTTGACGTCATGGTAGTTCACCATTCGGGTATACAATGAAACCACTCCAAGTCCACTCGAAGGTCCAAACGTGTACTCAAGGACCGTATAGTTGTATACTAGGCAGGAAAAGGTGAATTTTGAACAACGAACGAATGTCCACTTCGACTTTACGTTCGGTGTTCGGACCATTGGGCTACAGCACCACCGTGACAAACAATCTGAACAGAGTGTCCATCCCAAACTCGACGAGTAATTGTCTCGATGACTGCACGTATAATGAACTTCATATTTAGAACGTGACCGCACGTATGGACACATTTTATTTATTTATTCCACATTCGTATCCATTGTTCCACATACAACGGACGACGATCGATGACGACGGACTTTTCTCAGAGTCTTGCTCTCCCCATTCCTAGCTTGCCTTGTTGCCGTTCCCTTCTACCTACAGTAGCGGGTCCAGATTCGGCTGCAAGCCCAAATACTCTGACAAAAACACCCTCAGGACAAGGTTCCAACGTCTCATGGTAGATATGTCGAGAGCGGTCGCATCATCCTGCGAAATAAAGCTACAGCATTTCGTGATTTGAGTGCAATTCACAACTTACCTGCAAGGTATGCCAAACCTTGGGGTATGGAAGTGGAATTACATGAAGGACGTCCACGCCTTTTCGGAGGAACGGTATGTGGTCGTCGAAGGTGGTCCCATTTCTGGACTCGCCATAGCGACGAGGAAGGAAAAAGCTTTGGAAACCTGCGGCACCTTCCGAACCCACGAGTACTCCAGACTCATAAAGCCGTCGCTCCGCGGAAGCCAGTGAATCGAATAACCATGCAGTATCGGTAAAATACGAACGGACCGATGGATTGGGTGCTCCCAGGAGGTCCAAGAGGATAAGATGTTCAATTCCATCCAGTTCCGTCATTGAATGATCGACTGGTCGCCGTTTCGCGCGAGGAGCTATATGAGTCGTTGCCCATTTCTCGGCCAAATGCCTGCAGTCATCAGCAACAATGCAAGACGTTGCATGTGTTACAAAGCCAATTCACCTTGAACCATAAAGTGAATCTGTGTCTGTCCATTTTTTGAGCGATTCTTCACCATCAAAGAATACCAGCTGCAGCGTGGTATCAGCAAGGTCTTCATCCTCCTCTTGTCCATCCAGGAGCCGCTGCTCCCGATCGTCCAGTAGCGGGTTCAGAGCCTCGGCGAGGTCAAACATCATCGCGCACGACGCCGCCGAATCTGTGGCAGCCACAAACTAAAGGACGTCAATAACATAAAGAATGCCCAGCTCCGCAGAGCGCACCTGATTTTCCGGATATGTAGGGAAGAATTGACTATCATAGTGAGCAGAAACAACAACTCTTCGCAAGGCTGTTGGATCCTTTGTAGCAATGATGTTGGCGAAGGAACGTTGACCGTATGGCGTATCCTCCGTGAAACTGTCTTCTTCGACATGCCAGTTCAAAGATCTCAGTGCAGTGGCGATCTGTTGGCGAACAATAGTGCTATTTTCGCTTCCAACTACATACCAGCTCGGGCGTCAAAAAACGTAGACCGGCGATCGAAAATGGGTAACGCACCAGGACGTGGGATCAGGAGCCTCGACAAGTGAGAGTCCGGGTTTCGTGTGTCGATGTTCTTGACTGGGTCTACGGAATTGGCCAACGCTACTATTTGTTCGGTAGAGAGCTGGGTCAAGTCCCTCTGGCCAAGTCTCGAGAACTGGCTTGGTGGTGTTACCCATGACAGGAGAGCGAAGACGATGAAGTGAAAAGGCCTAAATCCCTCTCCCAGCAGGGTGCCAAGCATACTGAGGTGTGAGGCGAAGAGGTTGTTCAATCATTGAAGCGAGCAATCGGTTCCATATAAACCCCGCCAATTCTTAGGGCACCAACTTGAAGACGTCATCAATGCCCTCTTCGATTCAGAGTTGACTCATCTGAGTCATCATGGTTAGTATCTTTGGGTAAGGGAACAGTAGGGGAAAACCAGGCGTTCTGACTCGATATCGTAGGTGATCAACAAGGCTGGTGGCCTTGTCTATCAGCGCAACTTTGCAGGTTCGTATTCACCTCGGAGAGTTGGTATGATTAAATGATTCAGAAGGTTCAGAAGATGGCCTTGCGCAACTGACCTCTAACGAATACCTCGTACTCGCCGGAACTCTGCACGGTATTCACGCTATCACCAGCAGGCTTTCGCCCATCGAGTTCAGTTCTGGGGCACAAGTCATCGAAGGGGAATCCATCAAATTGACAATATTCTTGACAATGACAGGTGCGCATGTCCAGTTTCATCAGTCGTCGGTAGGATTGAGCTCTCAGCCCAGGTACCAAGTTCGTGCTGCTGACTTCCCGATCGGAGACTACCGCCGAGGAATCTGTCTTGCAAAAGGTTTACGAAGCTTATGCGGACGCAGTCATGAAGAACCCGTTCTACACTCCAGAAATGCCCATTCGCAGTGATGGTTTTGACGCTCGGATAACCGCCTTGGTAGAGACAGGTCAATAAAGCCTTTTTATGGCGGCCACCAACGGCTCTTGTGAAGGAACTTGTTTGCGCGAACTTTCGAGTTCTGATGAAGCTCGTGTCGCGCTCCTCCGAGCCTTGGACGGCGGTTGCAACGAACCGGTGCAGAATTCGGAAATGTTGTCTGTAAATGGCTTCCGTCCTCTGGTCCTGCCATCGCGAGGATGAATGGATCGATCGCTCCCAGCCCTTTCCAATCTGCTTGGTTCACAATAGCTCGTCGACGTGATTGGGTGTTGGCTTTTAAACGTCAGGGCATCTGACATTTGTCACGTACTTCTTATTCCCCATGCCCGGTGATCATCACTATCCATTTTTGACTTTCGCGTTCAAAGAATTCACCCTCACGATGCAGGCGTAAACCACAGCGAGTAAGAGTGAAGTCCGCCATGGTCAATAGCATTCTACTAGGCGGCCTGGCGATTCATGCTACCCCACTACCAATAGGCCTAGCTTCATGCACGCAGTGAACTCCGTAATTGGTCCTTTCTGTGCAATGTATTCCACATCCTTGTCAATTGTTCTGTATAAGGAAGCACACGACGACGAACAACGATCGATCGACTTTTCTTTCTTACTCTACAGTAGCGGGCCCAGATTCGGCTGCAAGCCCAAATACTCTGACAGAAATACCCTCAGGACAAGGTTCCAACGTCTCATGGTCGATATATCTATATCGAGAGCGGTTGCATCGTCCTGCAATCAAACTACAGCCTTTTGTGATGTGCGTGTAATATAAAACTTACCCGTAAGGTATGCCAAACGCTAGGGAAGGGGAGCGGAATGACATGAAGGATGTTCACGCCTTTTTGGAGGAACGGTAGGTGATCGTCACCTACGGATCCATTGGTGGATTCGCCATAACGACGAGGTAAGAAAAAGCTTTGGAAACCTGCGGCATCTTCCGAACCCATAAGTACTCCAGACTCGTGCAGCCGTCGTTCCGCGGAAGCCAGCGAATCGAATAACCACGCAGTGTCGGTAAAATACGAACGGATCACTGGATTGGGTGCTCCCAGGAGGTCTAACAGAACAAGATGTTCAATTCCATCCAGCTCCGTCAGGTTCGTGTGAGGAGCTACAGGAGTCGTTGCCCATTTCTCGGCCAAATGCCTACATTCAAGAGCACTTTAGCAATGCGAGACGTTGCAAGTGTTGCGAGGTTAATTCACCTTGAACCGTAAAGAAAATCTGAAGCTGACCGTTCTTTAAACGATTCTTCACCGTCAAAGAATACCAGCTGCAGCGTGGTATCGGCAAGGTCTTCATCCTCCTCTTGTCCGTCTAGGAGCCGCTGTTCTCGATCGTCCAGGAGCGGATTCAGAGCCTCGGCAAGGTCGAGCATCATCGCGCACGGGGCCGCCGACTCTATAGCACCCACAAACTAAACGCAATCAACAACATAAGGAATGCCCAAGCTCAAAAGAGCGCACCTGATTTTCCGGATATGTAGGGAAGAATTGACTATCATAGTGAGCAGAAACAACAACTCTTCGCAAGGCTGTTGGATCCTTTGTAGCAATGATGTTGGCGAAGGAACGTTGACCGTATGGCGTATCCTCCGTGAAGCTGTCTTCTTCGACATGCCAGTTCAAAGATCTCAGTGCAGTGGCGATCTGTTGGCGAACAATAGTGCTGTTTTCGCTTCCAACTACCAGCTTGGGCATCAAAAGATATAGACTGGCGATCAAAATGGATAACGCACCAGGACGTGGGATCAGGAGCCTCGACAAGTGAGAGTCCGGGTTTCGTGTGTCGATGTTCTTGACTGGATCAACGGAGTTGGCCAATGCTACCACTTGTTCGGTAGAGAGTTGGGTCAAGTCCCTCTGGCCAAGTCCCGAGAACTGGCTTGGCGGTGTTATCCATGACAGAAGAGCGAAGACGCCGAGCGCGACAAAGTGAAAAGGCCTGAATCCCTCTCCCAGCAGGGTGCCAAGCATACCGAGGTGTGAGGCGAAGAGGTTGAAGCGAGCAACACACAAACCCCGCCCATACTGTAGTCCGCACTGGCACCAGGACACTTGAGGTATTCGTACACTTGGTCAACTAGTAAGACCTTCAACTTTCAAGGCGAGAACTTTTCTGAATGTAAACGTACAGGAAAGTTTCCGGCCATCTACACTGTACAGCCATCATTCTGTAGATCATTTTGTCTGTTCAACTTCCATCGACCTTGTCGGCTGCATCGTTCGACAGTCAGACCAGGCCCGGTGACCGTCGTGGTATGATCGTTACGAGTCTTACAGCGGGGTTTCACCGCCAACTCGAAGGTGACAGGATTACTGTAAATTTGGTATGCACATATAGTGTCGTCGCGTCCGATTTGGATGTCGCCTCAACGTCAACTCCGTCCGGAATTCTAATCCACACTTGTTGGCAGTCGTTGGACAATACACGAAGTTCATCCAGCAAAACGGTATATTCGAGGCTACCGAAAAGCAGTACCTTGCTGCCATATAACTCGGTTCGTCGTTACGCTATGGCTTGAAGTCGCCCGAGAAGGCAACAAAAGGGAGTACCGTCCTGACTCTACGTAGTACTACTATCCAGCTTATCGGCATTGTGGTTCCTTACACTTACACTTTCCAGGTAGGCAAAAGGTAAATGGGCCTTTTATTCATTCCGGGCTGACAAGGGCAGTGGCGAGTATGAACACTGTCGTAGAGATCGGTTGTCCAAAAACACCACATCGAGTTGTAAGTACCGGAATGCACAAGGATCGGTGGTCTGAAAAATTGGTCTGCACTGGTACGCCTTCGACTCGAACGCAGGCCTGGTGTGCTTTGTGACGTGCGAGCATAAAGGTCGTCTTCCGTTCTCCCGTCTTCTGTCGACATGATGGGTTCTCACCCACCCGCCCTCCTCCAGAGTTGATTTCGGCTCGGCTGCGAGTCCAGGAACCAGAACTCTAGAGGAAAGATGCACCGGACAGACATTTCGTATGGGACGCAAACGCAGATGAGGATTCTCTGGGACCAACCTGACGCGTGTTGGATATGCAATCATCATGCACAGGTATACCCGTGTGTTTCTTGACGTACGCCGTACCCTCGCCCGCAGATACGTCACCCTGCACTGTGACAGTGCGGGTGTACACCAACCCGTAAATATTGCGGGTCACTATTGTTTTCACGGTAAACCGTTGGTGTTATCACTAACCCGCAGGTTAAAGGAGGATTCTATGGGTGTAAACATGTTGAATTCGTCATACTTCCTTTTCTTCACGGCGATCTGCATAAAGTCTTGGTCGTCGACCAAATTTTGGCGGGACCACGAGCCGAGGCACATGGAGGCACGGATAAAGGTAGGGGATAGGCGGTGACGAGTGGAGTGCAGGAGCTGCTGTGCTTGGGAAAACACGCGTTTAACCGAAACAGACGAAGCTAGAGAACAATCGTTTTTTTGAAAAACGTGATCGAGAGATGGTGGAGAATTTTTTATCTAGTGCACTTAGATAGTCTAAAGCCATCCGAGAAAGATTCGGGAACCTTTTCTGGTTCGTAGGATCAGACCACCATTTCAAGGCGTCCTTGATCTTCTCTACAGGCTGCTGCAGGTAGTCGTCCAATTCATTGTCGGCTCGTTGTGCGGCTGTGTCGGGCCCAAGAGAGTAGTCGCCGAACCCCCCAAAGGCGCCGGATTTGCGTTGTGCAATTGGCTCCGGGTCCGGTGTGGCTTCGCTAGTTTCCTCTGGAGGTGATGTTTTATCTTTGTAATTGACAATATATTCCGCTCGAGTTACGGCAAGGATTTCGTCGATCCACTTTTGTTTCCAACACTGTTTCCGGAAATATTCAAGTTTGAGTCCGGGGTGCAAGACTGGCAATAATAATTCATGTCTCAGTGCAACTCTCATCCAATGGCTTACAGAACACATGCCCATAGCGACACGATAGATAATGGACTGATCGGTTCGGCGCCAATGCCGGTCCAACTTATTCTGTGCGAGTTTCATCGCCGCCTTGATAGCGGTATGATAGTCCTGTTTTGTGACGTCGTTCAAGTGGTCATTCAGTTTATCGATGGCTGGAATGACGGCGGCGATGCTTGCCGAGTCCTGCGAGAAAAAGAGCGTAGCTTGCTTGTATTTCTGTAAGAGGCACGTTAGTTCGGATCCCTTCAAGCTCAGAAACAGGGATCCAAGTTAATTGTTACCTTGAGCAAGCATACCAAGTCCCTAATAATTTGCCACTCTTCATTGTCGAGTTTATACTTCCGTAACTTGTACTTCTCTTTGGCCGTAATCGCATCCACGGGCTGGCGATAGGCGAGAACAAAACACAAGGCTTTGTAGGTCGAGTTCCACCTTGTGACAACGTCCCGTGGTATCAATTTGGGTTTAAGATTGGCGTCACTACACAACTGGTACCACGCAGGGAGGGAAATTGGCGTCGAGCGTATAATTGCGAATGCAAGACCTCGAATCTAGTAAAAATGACTCTGAACTTGAACCTGTCATGGAACACGAAGCGGTGACGAACCTTTCCAACCGTGCCCTTGATTACGGCCGTCTTCTCAAGCAAATCTTCTCGCTCGCCATCAAGTAGGTGTGCTAGCTCATCAATTCCATCGTCCTCAAAGTCAGTTAAAGGTTCCAAGTTGACACCGCCATCACTCTTTTCGTCCTCGTCTTCATCCGAGAAGTCATTGTCACCAAGGACAAGTGGTGGGCCAGGGCAGTCTTCATCACCCACATCAGCCTGAGGAATGTCATTGATACCTGGATGGAATGGTGCCAAAAAGGCTTCCACGGCGAGCTGGAGGGTGTGTTAAAAGCATCTGACACGCTGGTCAACCTCGAAGGAGTTGTCCAATGCTGCAAGCGCGTCAACTTGCTTGTCGTTGTTCGTCGCATTGTCTGCATTGAGTGAGAGTATCTGTGACAAAGGTTACTTAGAATGGCATCGGATGTCACGCGACATTACCTTGTCGGTGAGACGGAACTGAGACAGCATCGCCTGGAAGGCTTTTGCCAGGGCGACGCCAGATGAGGTATGTGACTACAGAGCGCTCATGAGATTCACCGGCAGTTCTAGCTATTAGCTCACTGACACAAACCTCGGCCAACTCGACGATGTCAAGGAGGAAGACCAGGGGTTCACCCTCAAATACAAGTTGAACTGTCCAAGCCACGAACGCTCTATAGTTTGGCGAAGTCCAAGTATCTGCTGCAAAGTGAAGGCGTCCGGGATGTTCCTGTTTTAGATAACAGTTAGATTGAGCGCTGACAGTCGTTGACTTGAATGATGATAACTCACTCGAAGCAGCTTTCCGATTCGTTCTCGACATTTCTCAAACTGATGATTCGATGTCTCTCGATATTGTCGATTCGGATGGAAGGTGGAATGGATGGGCGGCCAAGCAGTGAGGAGATCTCGCAGCGCAGGATCGCTTGATAATGTCGACAGGCCGATTACTCTCAGTCACCCACTGTACGATTCGTGCGCTACCGACCGAGACACACGTCATTTAGCTGCCTACAAGCCTTCACCTTCGACGAACATACCGAACTTCAAGGTTCGTGTGTTCACGATGCGAGTCAGTGACAGGCTCCTGATCCTTCCGTGCGATCGCTGCATGGGTCGATCCGTTTGTGGACAGGTCAGGGGCCGATTTGTTGGGACGTGCCATTCGGACAGCCTCCTCGCCAAAGCACCCCACAGCATGAGTCCTAAGGTTTGACGTCGAACCCTTGTCCTGCGAATCCTGGAAACGACGGACGCCGCCGGTCTTTGTCTTGCATTTTGGAGACGCACAGGGGAAGAAATGACAAAGTCGACCATCTACCCACTGGACAACGACATGATCAGTGTCGAAAAACGTGTATATTTCAGATCGCCAGCCTTGTTTGAGCTTCTCTGCATCAACACAGGTGAGTTCTCTTCCAGGAAAGAAATATGGTGACTAGACTCACGAAGTTCAGCATTCAGGTCTTCATCAGAGCTACGGGCGTTGGCATCCTTCCGCCGCCAAGTCAATCGCATAAACATCAATGGCCTCCTCGGGTGAGTTAGCGGACTTGAATTGTGAACACGACGGGTTTTCCGACCGTTTGGAGAAGGTTGCTTTGATCTTCTTCGGTGGACGTGTAAGGCCACTGGCATCGACGCCATCTTTCCGAGTCATCGCCTCTCCGATAGATCTGAGGGATGAAGCAGCCGAATGTGAAGAGGAATTTTGTGCGGGCTGGAATAGAACTGATGCTTCGTCAAACTTTTTCGAACGGCGCATGGTGCAGCGGCTCGAGGGATCGCCCGGGCGTGACTGAAATCCCCACTGCAAGCCACCAAGCCGTTTACCCGAGGGTACGTAATGTTGGTTCTTCTGTCTCCGAGACTCCGATCAAGTTCGACTCGGACATCGTCGATGTAAGCTTTATGTAACTCCAAAGCCACGGGGGCAAAGAACTGTACTAGGGGCAACACCGTGACAGACCCGAAACCCGTGTCGGGTTGATGGTTACAATGGCCACAATCCATCACACAAACAACAACAGGTATGCGATGGAAGATGATTGCCACATTGAGCGTGATCTGTCGACGCTGCACAACTTGAAGTATGTTACAGTGTCAATTACTCGGCCACGGAGAGTCCAGCGATCCTGGTCGTAACCTAGGTTCTAACAAGCTATCTGCCTTGCAAGGCGTTCCTAAGGGCTCGGATCTCACGTCCATTGGTAGGAGTGAGACGCAAGCGGTCCGAAATTATACCTGACCGCGTTACAATAATTATTGTCAATGGATTATTCGGTGGTGTGGTCCTGGCTGGTCGACTACCCGTAACATGTTATCGTAAACCCGGTAAATGCATTCTAAAAGAGGTAAGGGATGACGACCTTTCTGTCCTTGGGGTAGTCGGGAAAGTTCCTGAGGTACCACAGATGACCATTATAAGCCCTCCCAATCATGAGGAAAATCTCTGAGACGAAGAAGATCCACGGCGGCTGGACCGAGGCGAGGAGCGCGCCGAGGGATGTCACGGCGGGAAGTGGCGCAGCAGCGAGTGCGAACCCGCACCACTCGACCCACTCGCACAGATAGTTGGGGTACGAGACGTACGCGTAGAGGTAGCCATGGGGGATACCATAGTGCTCGCGCTGGGGTTTCTTGCGCGGACCGTCAAAAGAGGGGGAGGGGGATTTGGCCCTGGCTTTACCCTTTGCCTTGGCGTTGCGCCGGATGTTGAGGAGGACCTCGTCGTGGAGGACGTTGCAGACGAAGCCTGCGGCCCAGAGGGCGGTGCCCACCCAGAACGCGGGGCGGGCGAGGGCGCCGTCAAGGAATGCGGATGCGGTGGGGGAGCGGAGGTAGGTTCCGAGAAGGATACCGTTGACGATGTTGAAGAGGATGCCAGCGAGGGTGACGCTCACGTGGGCCCTGGAGCGGGACGGTGTGCGGAGGGGGGAGAGGAGGGCGCGGTTGGCGTAGTGGGCAAGAAAGAGGGCGGCGCAAAAGAGGGGGGCGGGGGAGAGTGGGGCGACGTCTGCAGGGTCGGATGCGAGGGGGGTGTTGGCGAGGGCGTGGAGAAAGGCGATGGGAGCGACGATTTCCATGAGGATCCAGGCGCGGATGCCATCGAGGAGGAAGATGCTGTCGGTGGCGGGGGCGAAGCGGCCAAAGGGGGCATCGACGACGAACTGGAACGGGAAGACGAGCAGCGGTGTCACGAAAAAGACACGGCGGACAGCTGGGCAGTGTTGGCGCGGAGGGCGAGCAGCAACTCGGGAGACACTCACCGTCGTAGAGCGGATGCATGTTTCGAGGCGCTGACTAATCTCTCCATGCCCAAGCTGCGTCTCAAACGGACACCAGCCGAGAAACAGCGGCGCAGAGCCCACAGGGCCGCAAAGAAATCGTCCTCATCTCACAGGCCAGACTATGACGAAGAGTTGCAGTTCAGGGAAAAGATGTGGGGCGCGCTCGAGGAGGACGAGCGCTTAGATGGGATCGACGCGCGGCTCAACGACTATGCCCACATCCCCGACAGATGGGCCCGCGATGCGCACGACGCAGCCGATCCACAGCACATGGACGACGACGAGTACGCCGAGTGGGTCAGGGAAGGCATGTGGAAGTGAGTGATCCCCCCTCGCGATGGTCGTCGACTGAACATGCTCAGGAAAAAGCACGCGCGGGAGTTCGAAGAACAAGCAAAGCGGGTCGCTGAAAGGGCAGCTCGGAAAGCGCGCGAAAAGGAGATCAAAGCACAGACGTCTCGTCTGCAGAGGCTTGCTCGCGAACGCGAGCAATGTCGGGCAAGCGAGAGACAGAGACAGCGCGAGGAAGAATACCGCCAGCGATACGAAGAGCGATGGAAGGCGCTCTTGGACCCTCGCACGCGCGATCATGGACCGCTGACGTTTGCGGATATCCCCTGGCCCCTCTTTTCAGCACGAAAAGCATCAGACGGCGCTCCGCTCTGCGTCGAAGACGTTACTCCAGAAGCCATCACCTCCTTTCTTTTACCTCACGTTGACGGTATGGCCACCCCCGCCAAAAGTGACGACGCTTCGAGGCAGAATCGAGACAAACTCAAGGAGACTCTGTTGCGGTTTCATCCAGACAAATTTGATGGCCGCTTCATGCATCGCGTTCCCGCAGGTGACACCGAGACCGTCAGGGAGACCGCAGGACAGGTCGTCAGAGTTCTGAACGTACTCATGAGCAGGCAATCGTAATTACCGTCGTATTTGACGGCTGGTACTCTGTGTAAATAGGTTCAATGTCTCCATACCCGATTTGTACCCTTCTTACTTCTCGCTGCTGCGAGTCGGACCTCTCACGACTTTTGCACTCAAATCCTTCGCAGTGAGCAGCCCTGCTCGGTACCACAATTTTGGATCCAAAGTCGCCGTTCAAAGGTTATGTACTCCTCTGAAACCGTCGTGGCACGTCCCGTTCTCGACCGCACCAACGTCACCCGGCAGTTTCACGACTACGGTCCTCTATTGCAGCTAGGGTACAGTTGATTTCGGACTGAGCCGAAATCAACTGTTGATCAACGATGCCGCTCCCAAGAACCCCAATCAACAGGTGTAGACTACGGTTGATCAACCCGCTCCTGCCCGACGTTAATTAGCTGTCAATTAGCTGTCAATTTGCAAAACAACAGCGTCAATTTCTACGAACACGCCCTCGACATGCTCATATCTCCCATATCTCCCACTCTGATACTTCCGGCACAACGAGAGAATCTCTTCTGCCACTCTTCAACTTTGTCCGATCGTGGTACAGTTCAGTAGTGACTGTCGCAATGGGTTCTGAAACTGGCATGTCGGTGAGTAGGTCACGAAGGTAATGTCTATCCAGGTCGATTGTATCGTGCAAACCTCCGAGTGTGAACCGTGACCACTCCGCTGAGTGCATGGCCTCGTTGTTGTCACTGAGGTCAGTCAGGTAGTGGTCTTCTGACTCGAGCCAATTAGTTGGCTCTGTGTGCAATGCCATCCCGTGCCCGGGTCCGTCATAGTTGATTGTTGGAGGTTCCTTTGCGAGAGGTTCACTGGAACTGCCAGCATCTTCAGCTCGGCGCTTTCCAAGCATGCCAGTACTCGCCACTCCAGCATCTCGCCACTTGACAACAGGAACATAGCGCGGTGATGATCCAGACTAGGGAAAGGAACAAGGTCATTAGCTTTGATAGATTTGTATTCTGGCACTGGCACGACCTACCTCGGGGTTGTAACAGTGCCATTGACGGATCTGGATGTGGTCACGAAGGGTTGACACTTCCTGGCGGTTCCGTTTTGCGCTGTTCAGCCACGTAATGGTCGACATTGTGTGCTCGTCAGCCATTGAATTTGGAACTACAGAGAAGATCTTGATTGCAAGTGTCTGGAGTAAATTTAATTAGAGATCTAGGTAATGAAGTTGGGGAACAACAAGTACGGCGAGAACACTGGCCAATTCGTCTTGTTGAAGTGCCTCCCACCAAGTTCTCGTGGTGTCCGTTGAACGTAGCTTCCGGTTGAATGGATCCAAATTGCTAACATAAGCTTTGAGCTGTGACCTGAGGCTTTCAAGGGCTACGCGTGGATGGATATCGGCCAGTGACGGGTTGTGCTTTTTCATTATTCCAGCGGGGTTCTTGTATTTTCCAACGTCATATGCATCTCCGTACTCCGCTTGAAGCATACGTTGCAAGCTAAGTCCAACACGCTTTAAGATAACATCCTTTGATGATATGACGACCGGTGTACCATCAGGGCCTTTGCCCTTTCCGATTAATACCTTCGGGATCCCCACAGGATTAAGTGATCCGGTTGTGTAGATCGGCGCATCACGATATTCTAAATGGCTATTGTCTTAGACTTGAAGGGATCACCGCGCTCCATGGGTGTACTTACCTGGATTAAGGAAAAATGCGGTAATATAAATGTCATTCGGAGAATCGTCAATCAGCTCATCGAAACGTGAATTGGTAATTGTACGGATTGCATTCATTGTACTCGCAGACAGTCGGAAGCTCTTGTTCTTGAATCCGTGGTCGAGTTGTGCTGTAATCCCAAGCATATACATGTACACATGGTCGGGTGTTGCATGAGCTGCTTCCAAACACTTGATCGCTCTCGCAAAGGGTCCAATACATTCCATGAGTTTCGTGAGTTCAAGTTCAAGATGAAGTCGGCCAACCCCAACAAGGTGTTCGTTCAAGCCCTAGTTCAGAAATTCCAAATGAGTACTCAGGCTAGGTCATCACATATGTTGAACCCATACAGCAATATTGACTTGAAGATGTGTATCCTTGATGATTGCTTCCATTGCGGGTAGTCCATGACTCAGCGAGTACGCTGCCCAGTAAATTGTTCCAAATCGTGTCTCACCAATCGCTTCCAAGCCTCGTGAAATCCCAAGCTTGCTACGCTGATAATTGAAGTGCTCCGTGGCAAAGTTCGACTTGTTCATGAACCCGATAATATTCCGTATATGTCCAATGACCTAGATTGGCACCTATAATGAGTACAACAATTTCAACGAAGCATCTAATAGGTGACTCGACTTCTTCAAATTCAGGAAGTGAACAGATTGACTTGATAGCATTGTTCAGAAGATGGCAAACATCTTGGGTATTGAGGATATGGGGGTACTTCTTGCAAAGCAGTTCCCGTGCCTTCCGAGTATTCCCTGTATTGTCAGATGATGTTCCAGCGAACCGCCACGGACCAATTTCTTCGATCACCTAATATCATTGCTTCAGATTACATCAGTGTCACGATAGCATCCACAATGAACATACACGTTCCAAGGCCTCGAGAATATATGTAGCTGAATGACTCAATTGCGACCCATCATCAATGTCCATACAGAAGGTTCGGCGATCAGGAGTGGTAACATGAATGGTGTAGATTGCTTTAGGACATCTAATCTTCCCACCATCAAAGGTGATCGTGAGATTGTGATGACTTTGAAGGTATTTTCGAATTGTGACATTGATCTGTGCAGCCTCTTCTGGGATCAACTTTCCAGTAATCATGCTTGAACTCGGAGGATTCTAGCCTGAATTCAAAGCGGTTGCAAACTCCTTGAACTCCATTGCATCAAAGACAGTGGGTGGAAGGCCAGCACAAACAATGAATTTCATCAGTGCCCTGTCAACCCGCCCTTTCCATTGCTTTTTCCCCTCAGTAAGGAAGGCATCCATCTCTTTTCCCATACGGCGTTTGCTTCCAGGCCCAGTTTTTTGGTGCTTGGAAGCCTGTTCAGATGAGCTCGGATGAGCATCTGAGTCAAGCTCAGCAATCATGATGGACATAGGTGCCAGATTTGATCTTGTTGCCTGTGTTCCCTTGTTCGCTAACTGATCGAGAGCTTCGCGGCGGAGCTCAGAAGGGAGGTAGTTGCAGGATTTCGCATGGACAAGGATGCGGCTGCGAATTCTTGGCCAAACCCAAGATTTATGGCACCCTTTGCTTGCCAGACAATGGACAAGTTTCTGGGTGGTACAAGCATCCCCAAGAATCTGTTTAGATGTTGGATTACACGGGCGGCAAGGCTTTGAGATCTTGAGGAGGAGCGGAAGTGTTTGGGCACCACCTGATCGACCATCCTCATCTTCATCTGAGGAGATATAATCCGGGTCATCGAATTCTTCAAGGAGCTTGGTGGTAGGTTTTGTTGAGAATTCTGGTATTTCTTATCTTATCTTTCATTTCCTAATACCAGATTCTAGATCGGTCTTTGACCTTATTCTTACGCTATTCCATATTACTCATCACATATAGATAAGTTCTTTCTTATCTCATGGTCTAGACTATGACATCACCCTTATCTGGTGTTTCATAATGTCATAAGATGTGATACACGTTTTACTATACGTTTCACATTCTCTTACATGTTTCATACTTGAAACATCTTCTATTTCCACTGTGTTTCATATCTGAAACAGGTTTCAGGGTTAGTGTACAACACTATATAAGACCAGGCCTTAAGCCCGTCTTTCCTATCGACTTTACTAGTCAATCCAATTCTTCGCTCCTATACTCTCACTCAGAACCACTTGAGCATTAGCCTCCCACCTATTGCTCTCCTCTGAAGACTCTTTGTTACCATCCATAACCAATCAGTGAGTAATCTCCCACTGATACCATAATCCCTTCTTGCCCCTGCGTAATCGGGATATCTATCGTCCCGATAGGTTATGAGCCCTGCTTGAACAGAGGACGTCAAATACTAGTACCGATGCCTCTTGAGTTCTTGCATTATGGTTCATGGATGATTTCTGGATTCGTCATGGTGATCGCTATGATTGCCGCAGCATTTAACTATGCTATGACACCTCCACTGAGAGAGGAAGACGGACTCGTAGAGTTCGCTGCTACTTCTGGAAGGTTGATCCTTCGTCGTGAACGCGATGAGTTTCAACTTCATCTTGGAACATGGATTCCTTTGCATTATGCAACGCTCAACGTCGTTCTTCGTTTAGAACCACGTGAGTTAGATTCCGCTCCAGAAGAGCAAGACCCCCATCTTCCTTCTACACCTGCTGTTGCATCTGCCGCTACGTTACACGAGCGTGCACGTAATACTGCACG